>OU896723.1:3301976-3323976 GCA_918026855.4 Phaedon cochleariae | reverse complement strand
TTACAGTTTATAAAAATAAAGGAAAATATTTTGATTCTAATATAATTTTTCGCGGGGATTTATTGTGGAAAGTATTGCTTCAGAACGAAATTATCATAGTACCTTTTTTGTGTCGAATCATCGTGTATATATTCCATTTTTATTGATGAAGTTTGATTGTACAATCAATGGGAATTGAGAAGATACCGATATACCATTTTTTCATATCAACATTTTGATTTTCAAATTGCTGTCGAATGTCTGGCGTAGCCTTCCACCACTACATTTTCTATATCTTTCCTAAGAACGTCGATAAACGACAGGGTTTGCGCATTGACTAAAATATGCAAAGTGACCTTTTTTCAGTTTCCTACGTTACCACGACATTGTTTGCAAAGTAATGCACGAAGTAGGTACTCCGCGTAATGTTGTAAACTAATATATGATTTTTTATTCAACCTTTATGCTCCTCAATCGAGCAATCATTCAAGGAATTTTATATTTTCAAATGTTCAATAATAACCGAAGTCTTTTAAGCCAGTTCGATACTATTTTTCATTGAGGTATTGTAGATTGTAGATTGTAGATGGGTCGTATAGGCTGGGAGACCTCTCGATCACTGCGACCTAGAAGATCTATTGTGATTACCCCTATCTAGTTTTGGTCCTTCAACCCTAGACTTCTGATGAAGCCTACGATTTTCCTGACGGTTGACTATTCCACTTCAGCAGGGGTGAGAGAGACCTGTTCTAGGTGGTTCAGCCTTTGGCGGACTAATACTTCACATGAGCAAAGTATGTGTTTCGCGGTTTCGGTCGCATTGTTACAAAAGCGACAAGTGTCAGTCTCCGCCAGACCCATCTTTTTGAGGTGTCACCTCAGAGGGCCGTGTCCGGTGAGAAAGCCTGTGATGAGCTTTAGCTCTGGTTTTCTGAGGCTGAGTAGCTCTTTGGCTCGGTTCTGCGAATGGTTGATGAACCTTTTCGCTTGTCGTTGACCTGGAGTTGCTCTCCAGTAGAAGGACTTTTCAATTTCTTCCCATTTCCCGAGTTCTTTCTTTAGGTGACATTTGCTTATCCCACGAAAAGGCTCAGGACCAAAAAGTGCAGATGCTGCACCTTTTTTCGCAAGGCGATCAGCTGCCTCATTTCCTATGATTCCTTCATGCCCTGGAACCCACATAAGTGTGACTTTGTTGCCCTTTCCCAGTTGCATGAGTGTTCAAACGCCGTCACATGTAATCTTTGATTGGAAACTAATGATTTTAGGGCTTGGCTGTCTGAGCAGATATATATGTTGGCATCCCTCAGACCTTTGCTCAGGCACCTTTGGAAAGAAAGGTTGATGGCATGTATTCCAGCTTGGAAGATAGTGGGGGAGTGACCTGAGGCTTCAAATAGCCTACATCCGGGTCCATACACACCCGTGCCTACCCCTTTTTCCATTTTCGAACCATCGGTGTACCAAACAAGGGACCCTCTGTCCAGCTGAGGCTCAGCGGAACCGTACCTGGGGCAGCTATTTACAACCACTTCAAAGGTATGATCAAAACTGAGCCTGGCTGGCATTATGTCCGATGGTTTGGTCGCAGATTCCATTTGTACTTCTTGTAGAATGACCATGTGACCAGTGACATCACCTGGTCTGGCCAATTCAGTGGAATTCAGTCTGTATGCACTGAGAGCTGCATTCCTCTTGATAAAAATATGCAAGGGTAGTAGGTCAAGCATAGCTTCCATTGCTGCAGTAGGGCACGTACGCATAGCCCCTGTGATCCCAAGACACGCGAGTCGCTGGATTTTTTGCACTTTGAGTTGTGCTGTTTTTTCCTTACTTTTGTCCACCACACTAGAGAAGCGTTTGTGACCATGGGTCTGACCACCGTGAGATAAGACCAGTAGATCATATTTGGTTTAAGACCCACGTTTCGCCAAACATCTTTCGGCATATCCAGAGAGCTGAAATTGCCCTATTGACGATTTTGGTCAAGTGTTGGTTCCACGTGAGTTTTTTGTCTAGGATTACTCCTAGATATTTGACTTCTTCGGAGGAATTGATACGCGTCCCATCCATAATGGGTTCCTTTAACTTGACCTTCCTACTTTTGGTGAATGGAACGATGACCGTTTTGCTTGGGTTGACATTCAAGCCCTCCTGAAAGCACCAGTCTTTCAGCAAGTTGAGTGCAGTCTGCATTAGGTTTGATGAAATCCTATCATGCTTGCCTCTTATTATTATGACAATGTCATCCGCATAGCCTTTCATTGAGGTATAGTACAAGGGACAGGAATGCAAGATTTTTCTCCAAGGCGACTCGAGGCTCGAGGGCGAAGTGTTTTGTCATGATTAGTATAGTAGTATAGTTTGTGGAATTCATATCTTGACAACATGCATCTTGTAGACAACCCATGGTGACAGCAAATCTCAAACTGAAATTTATGAAAACAGCTTTGAAAATGGATAACGGTTATGGAACAAGAAATCGAGGAAAAACTCCAAGAAACTATTGATACTGCTTCTGCAGTGGTTCTTAACTTGCTACCAGTGAGATCGAGAAATCTGTATGATGCAGCTTATACTCGCTTCAGAGAAGGGTGTTCCGAAAAGAAAGCGCAAAGCGATGCGGAAAATGTAGAGTTGGTATAAACTCCCTAGGAAGAAAATATGTCACATTCTCTCCCTATAGGGGATAATACGAGACGTCTGCCCCTCTTCTGTTACCAGAGAAACTAACTTCTACTCCCGCGGCGTAAAAAGTATATTACTACTTTCGAACTATATTTTATGACGTTTTGTAGAAAAAATTTCATTTGCAACTCGATCGCGGCAAACTTTGGTCTTCTGGACTGTTTTTTCAACTCGGCTATCACCAAAGTAGCATTTCGCGCACTATATATAGATACAGAAATAACTATTTCGTCAACTGCCAATTTTGTAGGATATTTTTATCCATCTCGATTAATTTCTTCAAACAAAAACAATGAACATGTTTTTTTGAATTCGGAACAAACCGATTTTCTGAACGCCATGACACTTATTTCGCTTACTATGTTAGCATCTTCAGGAGAAGATTGAAACTTTCATTCAACAGTGTGGTGGATTATGGCGCCAAAGGTTCCAGTCTTCGATATATTAAACAATGGATTTATCAACCGTAGACGCTTTTGGCATTGAATATTCTTATTCAGAACACAATTTACAATTCCAAGAACTAGTTCTCGAAATGATTTTGGTCAAAATTCCTTTTTATTGAAATATCCATACGAACCCTATTTGTGAGCGCCACTGGATACGATTAATCACAATTGCAGAGTGAAATCATGATAATCTGTCCATGCTAGTATGGTGATATTTCTGATAAATGGCCGTTTTAGTTGATTATGTTACGAACGTTGCAACCAAATCGAGTGTCTAAAATTTATTCATCAATGAATTTCCTGCAATTAATTGGAAATATGGTGTGAATGAATGAGTTACACGGTAGGACAGATTCATATTCATTCTGAATTCATCAATATGATCATTAACTTGTGCTTCCATTGAAAAAAACGAATCCCGGGAATTTCCGGTTGAATGAATTGAAGTTGTATTAACGCAACTATTGTTATTATGAAAAAACGTATTCGTACGACTAACAGTATGGAATTCAACAGGAATATGTTTGGTATTTTCACAAAAATTCAGATTATTCCATACCGGAAAAAATTATGTTCAGCTAACAGAATTATTTATTCGCTTATTCATGGATGCTTGAAGATTCACAATCATTCACCAAATTACATGAAGAAGATGCAAAACGACAAAAGATTTGTGAAGTCTGTTGAAAATTTGCTTTTCAATAAGGCATACTATAATTTAACTTAATTTCACTGTGATCAACTATGAGAGTTTACCATGTTCACCTTTTGCATTTTGTACACTGAGAGAAACTGGATATTAAAAATATCTACCAGCTCTGATTGTAATAACCATTATAAGGAAATCTCCTATTCCTGATCATTTTATTATTACAACAGTGTTCTCTCCATTCTGTAATTATAAAAATCGATTTCTTAAATCATTTGTAATACCCTTGAATGAACATTTGCTACCATCATAACGCAGGTGTGTTATGACATTATGAGAATTTTATAAATTCCAGTCTATTTAGATTTTTTATTGACATAGCTCGTTTTGTGAATTATGCTCATTGGTGAATTCAGATAATGTTTGTCCCAATAATCATAGCTGTTTGGGTTTCTAGCATTGTACGTTGACGAATAACTCTAGCAATTCACATGTATGACGGTTATTAGGCAATCATTCGACAATCGTAATTCGGCTCATTTCGCTCTAGTGTTTCATTAGTATTGGGGCTGACAAAGATACAGATCCCGTTCATTTTACTGCTGTTCTCGGTCATGGGCACCCGTGTTCAATTATTGTTCAATGGTTTCGATCGTCCGAATCGATAGAGCCGTGTCTTGTAGGTGAATGTCTGTGATGTAGCAAAGTTTTGTTTTAGTGCTGGCTGTGAACCGATCTGTGGAATACACCGTGCATTGCATTATTGCAATGAAAAAAGTATTCTCCATACCCACTTTTCACGGCCCAACATTGGTTTATTTCAAAAACAAAATGATCGATGAGATTCTGAATCAAAATATCTGAGTTTCTGTGAGGGAAGTTTTATTGACAATTCTCATCATAACTCCGAAGGAAGGGTAAATATAAGTATTCAACTTCTCATTTCCTAATTAATTCGTAAGTAATGCATATAGATGATATTTCTCCGAAAAAATCAATGAGTAATGTCAAAAAACTTCCACAGATACCCAAATATTCCAATTCAGAGACTAAACGTATTTTTTTGTTTTTTCGAAATCAATAACTTTGGATCATGAAAAGTGATAGTGTGGATAGGATATTTATTTTCATAATTCAAAGCACGGTTTCATAATGAATACCATCGAATAATGTTCATTAGATATCCTTATTACCACTGTTTGATGAATATACTAGAGTAGAAAAATATTGGGATAACTGTTGAAAATGAGCTATATTACAACAGCATGTCAAAATGTCAGGTTTCATGCAGATATCAGATAACTATAATATAATGAGACGAATTACTGCGTTTCCTCAAGATGGTTGTGCCAGTAATAAAAACATGATGTTTCATGTCGATAGTCTAATAACCACTGTAGAGTGGAGAGTTACTGCAACATTTTATGGGAATAATTCCTATTCGACATTCTGTGTTATCATAGAAACCAGAACAAGTAGTAGTTATTCAGCAGCGGTGTTTTTATACAAGTTTTTTAAATTGAATAAGCTGCCATAACTACAAGTCACCTGAAAATTCACTTCATCTATGGTAGCAACTGAACACATCTGTCCCCTATTTATTGCAGATATCGTAATAACGGTTATCAGATTTCCAATTATGATAGCTCAAGTTTTCTCTCAGTGTATATTTTCTGTTTGTTTATAAAAAATATAATATTTCTTTCTTCATTTTAATTTGAATTGAGACGTTTACCATGTACGATTCATTTACTGAATGTGAATTTGTATTCAGAATTTACTGCATCGTGTATTACAGAAATAGAGAGTCTGGATGCAAAATTTTATGAAAAATAGACAATGTCTTATTTTTCATTCATTTTATGTTGAAACGCTTGGGCATAAAGCTGTTATTTAACCTTCGGATTATTTGTTTTGTCGTTGATTGATATATTACGATATATTTGTTTTGACAAAGAAGAAATGTGGATGGAGTAGGTATACCTACTGCATTTCTGGTAAAATAAATTCTCGCATATCTCTATCTCTTTTAGTCTATTCTGTTCAGAACAAAAGTGAACTGATCATTACTTATTCATTCTCATGGAATTTGTAGATACTTATATGATATACAGGGTTTCCAGAAAGGTGTTTATTTTGCACCATATTCATACCACGAGTGTTCCTTCTTTGGAGCGATTCACGATACAATCTTTCCATATGTTTTTCCATTCCGATTTTTTTAAACAAATACGTTGAGCATAGCACCTACTTTCGCAGAACTGCAGACCCTATAAAAGGGGTCAAGTTCTTTTCAAACACACAGAATATGCTATTAACCTCAAATGGGTTCCGACTTCTACTCGACAAATAATATTCAAAGGTTATTCGAGGGCGTCTTACATTCATTTGCCTTGATTATTTGGGATTTTTCCTCCTCGTTTCTACAGATGAAAATATGAGTATTATTTCAATATGTGTGTAGTAGGACGAATCAGATGATTTGTCTCGAAATGTCACTGCTTGTAACAAATTGTTCTATCACGGAGCCTAAAAAAAATCCAATAGCTTGTCAGTGACACTTCGTTTGGAAAGAAGTTTGAAAAAAAGAAATATACAGTGTCTTTCAAAAGTATCGGAACGGTCTTATATTTCAGGAACGGCTTGAGAAAAATTCACGAAATTTTCTACAAGGTGATTATTGATGATGTCCAATCCAATGGTGGCATCGGCAATGTTGCCAAGTTTACGGTTTTCCAGATATTAGGAGTAACTTCATTTTTTCAAATGGAATACCCCATTTATTTTTATTGCAATCAATTAAGCGCCTCCTAGTTACTTGAGTCCCTCAACTTCAGATTCGTGATAAACGTGATTGTCGAAATATGACAACATAGCATTTTCGTTGAAAAAATCTGGAACGGTCCCATATTTCAAAAACGGCTCAGAGAAAATTCATGAAAACCTCGACAGGTTGGTTGTTGATGATGCCCAATTCAATGGTGATATCGGCAATGTTGCCAAAACAACAGTTTTTCAGATATTTAGGGTAACTCAATTTTTTCAAATGGAATACCCTATTTGTTTTCATTGCAATACATTCAGCGACGCCTCATCACTTATGTCTCCAAATATCAGATCTTAAATTGAAGTGGTTTTCGAAATATGACAATATAGCATTTTCGTTCAAAATTCTGGGAACCTTCTAATATTTTCATTACGGTTCAAGGAAAATCCATGAAATTTTATGCAAGATGGTTCCTGATGATGCCCGATTCAATGGTGATATCGGCAATGTTGCCAAATCAATATTTTTTCAGATATTGAGGGTAATTAAATTTTTTCAAATGGAAAACCCCTTTTTATTTTCGTTGCAATCAATTCAGCTCCCCCTCATTACTTATGTCTTCAAATATCAAATTTAAAATAAATGTGGTTTTTCAAATATGAAAACATGCTCTGTTGAAATGTCCGCGAACGCTACAATATTTTCAAAAGGGCACGCAAAAATATGAAATTTTATTGCGATCAATTCTGAAAAACTGTTGATTTGGCAACATTGTCGATATCACCATTGAATCGGGCATCATCAACAACCATCCTGTCGAAGTTTTCATAAATTTTCTCTGAGCCGTTTCTGAAAATATGGGACCGTTCCAGAACTTTTTAATGAAAATGTTATGTTGTCAAATTTCAAAAATCACGTTAATTTCGAATCTGATATTTAGAGACTTAAGTAATTAGGAGGCGCTTAATTAATTGCAATAAAAATGAATGGGGTATTCCATTTGGAAAAATAAAGTTACTCCTAATATCTGAAAAACTGTAAACTTGGAAATATTGCCGATGCCACCATTGAATCGGACATCATCAATAATCACCCTGTAGAAAATTTCGTGAATTTTTCTCAAGCCGTTCCTGAAATATGAGACCGTTCCGATACTTTTGAAAGACACTGTAGATATATTGAAAAAACTGTCGAATTTTGTCTCAGCTTCGGACGTTTCGGGAACGAATCTGCTGCCGTTCTCAACATAAAAATGCAAAATATTCTTCTTCGACAACTCTATTCTAGTTTGACACTTTGAAACAAATTCTTACTGAAAATGGACAGCAAATGGCAGAGTTAAATAATATTAAAATCGAAGGAAAGGAAGATAACAATCAAAAGAGAAAAACCAATGAGGAATACTCCTGCATTCTTCTGAGCAGAGACAATAGCATTGCTTCCTGTTCAGTTGATATACAGTGTGACCCACTTCTATCGGAAACACCCCTGTATCTTACTTAATCGTTGGGTAAGGATCCTGAAATTTGCTCGAGCGAGAGATATAGCAAAAATGCACTCTATGACCAAGTGCGGTCATCATCAGTGATATACACTGCTCGCCAACAGTCATGGAACCACCCCGATTTACGGAGAATGATATTAGGAGTCGAAATATGTTGAAAATCACTTCGGATTCGGAATCAATACGCCCAATTCACTAACTATTCATAGTTCTCCTAGACAATTTTCAGTTCAGAAAAATTAAATTTTGTCTCACTTTTCATGGAAGCACCCCCGTATCTCACGTAATTATTGAGGTAGGGTTCGGAAATTTGCAAGAGGAAGGGAAAGTCCAAAGATAAAGTCAATTACGTAAAGATACGGGGGTGCTTCCGTAAAAAGTAATTTTTCAGAACTGAAAATTTTCCAGGAAAAATATGAGTAGTTAGTGTATTGGGGGTCCTCATTCCGAATCTGAAGTGATTTTCGACCTATTTCGACTCCTAATATCATTTTCCGGAAATTGGGGTGGTTCCATGGCTGTTGGCGAGCAGTGTATATCACTGAAGATGACCTTACTCGGTCATAGAGTGCATTTTTGGTATATCTCTCGCTCCAACAAATTTCAGGATCCTTACCCAACGATTACGTAAGATACAGGGGTGTTTCCATTAGAAGTGGGTCACACTGTTAGATAGAACATGATATTCACTACTCAAAAGTGAACATGGAAATGGTAGATTCAAGATAAATTAATGAAAACATCTTCTAACACATTTGTATACTAACATCATTACTCATCCATATGCCAACATCAGTAGGACACACAATTTTCAAAGAAACATATTTTGCATTTTTATGTTGGAAACGAGAACAGATTCATTCCCGAAACGTTCAAAGCTGAGTTAAAATTCGATATTTCTTCAAAATTTATATATTTCTTCTCTTCAAACACTTTTCCAAACAAAGTGTCACTAACAAGCTATTGGATTTTTCTTTCAGGGTTCCTGATAGAGAGAATTTGTTGAACGCGTTGGACATATCGAAAGCATTCGACCGTGTTTGGCACGAAGGACTCCTCCACAAACTACCATCATACGGCTTACCACCCCAGCTATGCCATCTCTTATCGAGTTTTCTTTCAGGCAGATCGCTTCACGTGGTGGTGGACGGTGTATCGTCTGATACCATTGGCATCAATTCCGGCGTTCCACAAGGATCAATTTTGGCACCAACATTATTCCTGCTTCATATCAATGATCTGTTGGGAGTGACAACTTGCCCCATCCACAGCTTTGCAGATGAAAGTACTCTCTATACTGCGTTCTCTTCCAGAATCCCCATTCCTTCCCAGGAAACGAAGAACTCACGGCGCAGGCAGGTCAATGCTGTCAATGGAGATCTTGCTGAAATCACAGCTTGGGGAACCAACAACCTAGTTGAATTCAACGCCACCGAAACTCAAGCCTGCATTTTCTCTAGAAAGGCGGAACGCAGTATGCCCGATATTGTAATGTCTGGCTCCACCATTTCCACCAAGCCCGCCATATCTATGCTCGGTATTTCCATCAGCAACACTCTTTCATGGGATAATCATGTCAGATCCATCGCAAAAGCTGCTTCACAAAAACTCGAATTCTTGTTCCGTGCGAAAAGATACTTTACACCTCAACAGCTTCTCATGATCTACAAAGCGCAGATACGGCCTGTTCTAGAATACTGTTCTCACCTATGGGGTTCAGCACCAAAACATACGCTGATGCTCTTAGATTCCATCCAGAGAAGAGCCATTCGCCTGGTGGGTGACGCCACACTCACCCACTCTTTGACATCATTGGAACACCGTAGAAAGGTCGGCGACCTTTCACTTTTCTATCGATACTTCCACGGGAAATGTTCTTCGGAAATCTCTGCTATCATCCCTTCACTAGCAATACCAATCAGACGAACTAGACAAACCCAGTCAGCACATCCTTTCGTTGTCAACCTCGACAGATGTCGAACAGCACTTTATCAAGACTCCTTCATCCATAGAACGGCTAGGCTCTATACCTTTTCAACTTCAATTTCGGAATCGGTAAGTTATATTTCGGAAAAAGTAATCTCGATTTCAGAATTGGTTAGTTCGATTTCAGAAATGGTAAACCCAGTTTCAGAATCAGTGAGATGAATTTCAGAAAAAGTCCATTCAATTTCAGAAATGGTAAGTTGTATTTCAGAATTGGTAGGTTCAATTTCAGAAAAAAAATCCTTATATTTGTTCTAAATGTTTCCAATTGCATGTGAGATTAAGAAACCATATTTAAAATATTCAACTTTTCGAAAACAATTTAATCCACAGATGCCTTCCATCTGAATCGCTTGAAGATAGTGGCGTTGCACATGATTATAAGAATGCAAACACATTTGAGGTATTATCATTTTCATTGAATGATCTGCACATTCAAGACATCGCAATCTGAATTCTATCTGGTTGAGCAATCTGTTCGGATCTCCAGCTATGACCCTTTGGCGATGCTCTTGCAAGAAGCTCTTCACTTCTGACTTGAAGGCACCCCATAATATATGTTCAATCTGATTCAACATAGGGCTCTCAAACACCGTTCCATCCACTGTAAACAATCTTTTGCAATTAAAAACATTTCAAACATATAAAAGGATTTCATCTTCTAAAATTGAACCTACCAATAATAATTCTGAAATACAACTTACCATTTCTGAAATTGGATGGACTTTTTCTGAAATTCATCTCACCGGTTCTGAAATTGAGTTTACCATTTCTGAAATCGAGATTACTTTTTCCGAAATATAACTCACCGATTCCGAAATTGAAGTTGAAAAGGTATAGAATTCATTGCCTGTGGAAGTATTCCCAATAACATATTATAATCTCCAAAAGTTCAAGAAAAAATCCAATACCTACCTCCTGTCCCTATCCTCCCTAGGAACGCACGATGTTCTTTGAACATTATAGGGATTCCCTTTCGTGCGCTCCAAGCGACAAAAAAAAACGCAGTGACATTTTGGGGCAAATCGTCTGATTTGTCCTACCCCACATTCAGGGTATAAATAAATAAGTGTGAAACATTTAAGAAGGTGATTCCTCATCGAAAAAAAGATGGGATCTTTCATATAAATAAACTGCATTGGAGCATCCCATGTTAAGATACAGCTCCTTGGAGGGGGTACATAAAATTTGTTTAAAAATGTTTTCCACAAATCAAGAACATAACAACAATACACAATTATTTCAACAGGAGAAAAACGAACTCGAAGTCGGTCGACCACAATATTTAATATCAAAATTATATATAAGCAGTGTGTGACTATAGTTTCGGCTCTACGGCCATCTTCAGACACAATTAGAAAGTACCTAGAAAGTATAATAAGTACAGTGGTTGAACAAAATGGTGGCTAAGAAAGATATGACATACCTATATCGAAGACTGGAACCTTTGGCACGATAATACACTACACTGTTTTACCACTAACCAAACCGATTTTGTAACGCCTCGACACGTGTTTCGCTAACTATGTTAGCATCTTCAGGAGAAGATTGAAACTATGACATACCTGTTATGTGGAGAAACATCTTAACAATAGAAACATTTTTATCAGTAAAAATCGGATAGTTATGAAAAATGAATCAGTCCAGCCTCACAATCAACAAGATTTGTAACGGCTGAAAAGCCAAAAGAACATTATAATAAGTAAGTTCAACATCAGGGAAACTAATTAAATGGAAATCTACTCAAGTGAGCTTCATCTGACTGTAATCAAACCATCAAAGGAAAGACACAAAAATGTAAAAATTGAAAGTGGTAATTTGACATTGACAAGACAATGTTGGCAATTTCAAACACAGAATGAAAATTTTTGAATGACAATCAATCATATTAAAAAAAGACACTTAATAATTAGAATACGGAAATTATATAAACATCCGATAACAATATAAAAATATAAAAAACATTTGGGTTGATGACACAATTACTATTATTTCAAGTTTGAAAATTCACCAACTGACAGCTTGATACCAATTTAATTGTCACTATCGCTAATAGCGACCTACTAAATTAGTTTCGTATTTTTGTTTTATGGCGATATGTATGTTGTTATGTATAATTTTTTCTGCGAACTGGTTTATTTTGGGAAAAAATGTGAGATACATTTTTTGTTAAGAATGAAACAGGCTATCGGAAAAAATGTTTTGAATCGTAAACAAATAATAGGACAAAAAGTTACATTGGAAATAAAATCTTACAACCATGGGGTGAACCAAATAAATTTCTGGCTAAGTGTCTTTTGGTAGTAGAAAATGTCAGGTTAATTTCAATACTGTCACTTTTTTAGTGCCTGTGAAAAAAATTTTTAAACAAATTTTATGTACCCCCTTCAAGGGGCTGTATCTTAATATGAGATGCTTCAATAAAGTTTCTTTATATGAAAGATCCTATCTTTTTTCGATGATGAATCACCATCCCCCCCCCCCTATCCCAAATGTTTTACACTCATTCAGGGACACCCTGTATATTGAAATAATACTATTTTGAAGAAACAATTAAATGAATCATCCGACAGTTTCTCATAACCTCAGCGAGGATATTTGAAGTTTTAATGTCGATTTATGCTATAGTGGCTGTGCCAACTTGATATTGAGTGAGCACTATCTCACTATATGAAAAAACTGAGAGCGCAACAAATTTCTTCCTTTCACAACAAATTCTCGACAATTATTCGACAATTATTGTGATAGGTATCATCGATTGTCTAGCATGTTGTTTTGCTATCTTGAGAGGTCCACACACCACATCTGGTGAACTACGATGCGTCGGTGAAAAATATACAAGATAAAAAGCTGGGATCCCTAGTGCACTTACGGTATATCCCCCACGCGAACTGCAAAAGCCGCGGAAAATCCTGTGGGAGTAAACCTTGAACACGTTGGTCGTGTTATGGATATAATGGCTATTTGTCTAGTATTCAAATTATGGGGATCTCCGTCGATGGCAAAAATGTGCTCTGCATTGTTCGTGGTGGCATCTGAAAATTGAATTCGAGCATTTTCAGCAGTTGTTACGCTGCTTATGTATCGAAGTTCAAAATTAAGACAATAACGTTTCGTTTTTATGCAACCCTCGAAAGTTTTGAAAATTGGAATTTGATCAGTACGCTTGATTCCCAATATAGATTTCCTGAGAAAGGTCAAAAGCCATATAAATATAGGGTTGTAAAAATACTTCAACATCACAATAATATATCCACAGCTTTCCAGATGATAGTACTCTCCATACTGCGTTCTCTTCTAGAATACCCATCTCTTTTCAGGAAACTAAGAAATTACGAAGGAGGCAGGGTAACGCTGTCAACGACGATCTTCGAAATTATAGCCTGGAGAATCAACAACGTAGTTCAATACAACGCTATCAAAATTCGAGCCTGCATTCTCCCTGGAAGGCAGAACTCAGTATTCCTGACATAACAATATGTCTGATACCACCATTCCTACCAACACCTGTATATCTATGCTAGATTTTTCCGTAAGAACCAACATGTTTTCTGGCTTGGGACTCTTCATTGGAAAGCTGGTTGAAAGAGGAATCTAGCAGCTGTCAAAATTTTAGTTGATGGTTCGTTCAAGGGTTGCACGAAATCCAAACATTTTCTGAGAGTTCAATAAACATTCAATGTACTTCGATCAAAATTCTGAAATTTAGCTACATTTTTGCATCAACATCATAGAACGTGAATGTATCATCGTGAAATATGTCGAACACTTTTTCATTTCATATTTTAGGAACACAAAATGTCAATTATTAACAAAATGACTGATGAACCGGGTCCCTGGGCACTCAGGGGTACCAGGTAACGAAATGGCCGATGGTCTGGCCAGAAAGGGGGCAAAGGGTTCAGTGATTAGTCCAGAGTCAATCTTAGGGGTTACTCTATCCTGTAGCAACTTCAGGATGAAGGCAATCCTGACGGAATGGATTCAGGACAGCTGGAGAGAGGCTCCTGGAATGAGGTAGTCCAAACTCCATATAGGAGACCCGTCACGAAGACAAACCAATGCCTTCTTGGCTTTGAACAGGAAGGAGCTGAAACTGGTGGTGGGCCTTCTGACAGGGCACTGCCACTTGAACAAGCATCTCAGCACGATCGGGATTGTGGAGGATCCTGGATGCAAATGGTACCTAGAGAATGAAGAGACTTTTACTGACATCCTCACTGAATGCCCGGCAGTAGTGGCAGCAAGGGATATCCATTTTGGGGGCAGTATCCTGGACCCAGAGAATGTTAAAAAGATTTGGCCTAGAAATTTGGTCTCTTTTGCTCGCGAGATCGACTTTCTCCATGGTTGACTTGCGATCCTAGGAATGTGAGTGCACAATGAGCCTGAAAATGAAGGCCTAAGTGCGTCAGGTCCCGGACCGCCGACACACACACACATAAGACATAAGACATAGACTGATGAACCTACTTATTCATTGAGTTTTGAATGAATGTAAAAACTCCACAAACGATGAGATTTTCACCAAATTCTCAATCACATGACATGTTTCGCTAACACTGTTGCTCCACAGTTGCTTCATCAGGTGGTACAATGAAGTTCATTGTACCTCATTGTACCAGTATCTCACCTGATGAAGCTACTGTGTTAGCGAAACATGTCGTGTGTTTGAGAATTTTGTGGAAATCTTATCGTTTGTGGAGTTTTCACATTTGCCATGGATTTCCATCAATGAGTAACGGCTAAGTGAATTCAAGAAGTTTGAATGCATTTTTCGAAAAGCTATTGTTGATATTCATTAGTATCAGTAGGCTGGATTTCTTTTCTACTGGATTTTGAAAGAAGGAACACAAGCCATAGGGCACCATTTGGAAAAAAAAAGTTGGGTCAATAGAATCGTGGAACCCCTCTCTCCCCCAACCCCCTAAGTACTGGGTTTACTTCGTTTCTGGAACAAGAAGGAGAAGGAGTGTTTAACAAGACAGATAAATGTTGATTTTCAGAAAATTTTATTCCCAATTGCAGACCTTGGTGCAAGAACCGAGTAACTCCATATTATGCCAAAAGTGGGTTATTGTATTTTAGATGTATAATTTTTTCTTGCGCATCTTTTGGTGCATGAATCAAGCGAATTCAACAATTTCCTATCAAGTTAACACGGGAAAGGATTTACCTGATGAGCCATTGAGGTGTAAGAGTCGGGCAACTCCAGGATTTACCTGATTTTAGCACTGAAATGTAAGCCATGACGGTGCTAGAGTCAGGCAACTCCAGGAGTTACCCGATTTTAGCACCGAAATGTACGCGTGTAGTGGGAGATGTCGGAGTGAGGCAATTAGCGGCAAGTTTTCCCGTGTCTTCCATCGTTTGTGGCGTGATTAGTTTGATCATTTGTTCCATGCAATACAATGTTATGTCGTCGAAAAGTAAAAGTTAGCCCTTTCAAGATTCGGGGAGTTAATATGTTCCAAAAACATACCTGTTGATGAAGTGGACCCAAATTCTGCCAATGATTTCACGAAGATCAAGACGCAGGAAACGTCAGCGATTTTCCTATGTTCAAAATAATATTTGTTCACAATATGTTTCGTTATATATTTCATTTTCGATAAAAAATCAAAATTATTACACTAGTTTGACTATATTTTCAGATTTTTTTTTGGGCAAGAAACAGGCAACTCCATTTTTTCAAACTTCTTTTTAAGCTTCCACTATGTGAATGGAAACTACTATCTGAGTTGATACAGCTTGACTAACGTAACTCTAAAGGATTCATACCATTCAGCATAATTTTTTTCAAGTTTCTCAAAAATATTAAGTTTTTTCCCATTCCCCAACATTTCAAAAAATTGAAGTTGCCCGGTTTCTGCACCGAGGTCTTCATTTTCTAATAATCATTATTTTCTTCAGTTGATTCACAGTGACTGTAGCACAGACACATATAAATATGAAGGAAAAGTCTCTTTTTGAACCCAAATATACAGAATATACTGAATGATACACGAAGACATCTCTACGTGTATCATCCAGTATTATATACTTGACTCCAATTTGAGAAACCATGGACTTCTACCAAAGATTACCAGCTATACAGGATGATCCACGGTGGATGGCCTATTAGAAGTATCTAGAGAATGGAAAGACAGAACATTCTGAAAATTGAGAAGCTCCGATAATTGAACATTCTTCATCCGTATAAAATAATTTCATCGATACAGTGTTGCCACTTCTATCAGAAACAACTAGCAACTTCATTATTTTAAATAAAGCATCCTGTATTTCATTGCATTTCTAGATCCTTCCTGGAGAGCTGATTCAATCAATGTATCACACTTGGGGTCTGGCAGGGATGATTATAGAGATATATAGGGTGTTCAAAATCGAGATTTTCCTATTTTAGGATTTTTTTGTGTCAAAACTATTCATTATAGATCAAAACGGCTCATGTTCCTATCTTAACTTTCGATTCACTATCTACTGACATTAAATTGAAACAGATACAAAGTGATCAGAATTCTGAATCTTGAAACACCCTGTATTTTTCCCAATTAAATTCCAGTAGAAATTGAAACGAAAGTTGAATAGTTTTGACACAAAAAATCCTATGATTGGAAAATCCCGATTTTGAACCCCCTTTATCTCTGTAATCATTCCTTCTAGACCCCAAGTGTGATGCATTGATGAAATCAGCCCATGAGGAAGGATCTGAAAATGCAATAAAATACAGGGTGTCTCGTTTGAAATGACAAAGTTGCTAGTTGTTTCTGATAGAAGTGGCAACACTGTATCGATGGAAAAATTTTAAACGGATAGAGAATATTCAATTATCAAAGCACCCCAATTTTCAGAAAGTTCTGTTCGAGGTTCTGTTTTTTCGTTCTACAGATACTTCTGATAGGCCATCCACCGTGGATCACCCTGTATGTTCTTGAAACGTTGAAGTTCCGCCTTTCTAGAGAAAATGCAGGCTTGAGTTCTGGTGGCGTTGAATTCAACTAGGTTGTTGGTTCCCCAGGCTGTGATTTCAGCAAGATCTTCATTGACAGCATTGACCTGCCTGCGCCGTGAGTTCTTAGTTTCCTGGGAAGAAATGGGAATTCTGGAAGAGAACGCAGTATGGAGGGTACTATCATCTGCAAAGCTGTGGATGGGGCAAGTTGTTACTCCCAACAGATCATTGATATGAAGCAAGAATAAAGTTGGTGCCAAAATTGATCCTTGTGGAACGCCATAATTGATGCCAATGGTATCAGACGATACACCGTCCACCACCACGTGAAGCGATCTGCCTGAAAGAAACTCGATAAGAGATGGCATAGCTGAGGTGGTAAGCCGTATGATGGTAGTTTGTGGAGGAGTCCTTCGTGCCAAACACGGTCGCATGCTTTCGATATGTCCAACGCGACAGCTAGAGATTCCCCGTGTTTTTATAATGAAGCTTGCCATAAATGGGTAACGTAGGCAAGTAGATCTCCAGTAGATCTTTGGTGGCGAAAGCCGTATTGTCTATCATTGATGATTCCTGAGCTCTCTAGATATTTGGTAAGCTCAATATTGATGGCTTTCTCCATCACTTTGGAGATTACTGATAACAGGGCAATGGGCCTGTAGTTATTGGGCAGGTTCTTATTCCCTTTTTTGGGGATTGGTTGGACTCTAGCTGTCTTCCAGCATGATGGAAAAATACCCGACCTGTACGAGAAAGTAAACAACTTGCAGAGAATCGGTGTTAACTCTGGTGCACATTTTTTGAGGATAATGGGTGGAATTCCATCAGGACCGTTAGCTTTATTCGTTTGGAGACCAAGCAAAATTCGTCTGATAGTGCGTTGACGGAAGACGATTTCGGGCATTCGACTCTCAACGGGTGGAATGTCTGGCGGCACTTTTCCTTGGGAATCTGAAGTAGAGTTTGCTGCGAACATTTCTGCAAAAATATTTGCTTTCTCCTTTGATGTTGTTGCTAATGTGCCGTCGGATTTGGACAGTGGTGGAACTGAACTATTGGTGAAATTTCTTCCGACCGCTTTAGCAAGGGACCAAAACGAACGGGAGCCATTGGGGAAATCTATAAGTTTCGATCTTATCTTGGCATTGTATGTTGTATATCAGATGAATGTCCATAGAATGTCCCAGGAACATAGAAATTATTCTTGAATTCGAATTTTCCTGGGTCCCTCTAGGACCAGATCTTGCATAACTGATGAGGACATCCAGTTGAGTTGATGGTCCGTAGAAGGTCCCCAATAGACCCTGAAAAAGTTTTCCCAGGATGTCCAATGGACTTACGTGAAGGATATTGACGGGGTATTTATAGCCTACGAGTAATCATTCGTCGGCGAGGTGTAAGTTAACGTCCTTGCAGGGACAACATATTGAAAGTACCGACTAGGACGTCCGTAGGACGTTATTTCTAGGACATTGGAAGAGTACAGTTCATATACCAATTGAAACATCCGACGGATATTCCTAAGGGACATTCGAAGGATGTCCCTAAGGGACATTTCGATTGCTATACGATCCTGGAAATATCTAGAGCGTCTGTGCAGAGATATTTGAAGGAATGTACCATCTAGGACGTCTAAGGGATGATATTTCTAGGAAATATGAAATGTTGTACCTGCTGGGACATTCTGTGGACGTCCTTGCTCAGACATCGCATAAGATGTAAGAGATGGGACGTCCCAAGGACACTAATTTTTGGTCCGAGACATTCGGACTTGAATTGTACCAGATAGGGACGTCCCTAGGACGTTGTGTGCTATTATGGCAGTTGAGTAATGAGTATATTAAAGTGTGATTCCTCCAATTGGATTTGTGTAAATGTCAATGCAAGCACATTCAAAGTCACTCTATACAGGGTATCTCTCGAAGAGCTCACAATATATCAGTCTAGAGAAATCCATCAAAATTTGCAAGCTCATATTCTAGTATACGCTCCCATCATTTGGGATTTTTTTGACAATGCAGTGTTGCCCCTTCTACTAGAAAGTAGCAACAACTAAAGGTGATTTGATCAATATCTAATTATACTTTGATTCGGGTTTGGAGTGAATGCTACTGAAAAAATTCGAAATGCGTTTGATGTAAAGGATCTGAGAGAGGTACGTGTGAGTAGATGGTCTAGAAGTTAGGTTAGAGGTTAGGTTAGAGGAAGTGTTATTTTTCCTAAGGCTTTTCCTAACACAATATTGCTCTCGTTTTCCAAGGTTTGGCAAAAAGGAATTCAAACACAGTAGCTCTAGAGTAGATGACTCAACTTTACAGTTGAGTATATTATAGTGTGATTGGGTTTGTGTAAATGTCAATAATGCAAGCACATTCAAACTCACTCTATACAGGGTATGTCACGACGAGCTTGTAATATATTTATATCGAGAATCAAAATTTGCAAGCTCATATTTGAGGACACGTTCCCTTCATTTGGAATGCACTGTTGCCGCTTCTACTAGAAAGTAGAAGCAACATTGATATTTCAAATTGAACACCCTGTATTTCATCGCATTTTTAGATTCCACCTGAAGAGCTGATTCCATCGATATATCACATTTGAGGTCTATCGAAAAAGATAACAGGATGTTTAAAATCGAGATTTTTCAACTTTAGGATTATTTATTGTCGAAACTATGCATTATCGTTCGAAATGGCTCACATGTCTCGATCTCATTTCCTGATTCACTATCCACTGTTGTTTATTCAGAACAGATATACATCAGGTTGATTCACGATTCGAAACTTTGATCACCCTGCGTCCGTTCCGATTAAATATCAGTAAATAGTGACTCAGAAGTTGAGATAAGGAAATGTGAGCCATTTTGGCCGATAATAAATTAAATTGTTTCGACACAAACAAACCCCAAAGTTGAAAAATCTCGATTTTGAAGACCTTATATCTCTGTAATCATTTCCGATTGACCCCGAGTTATATGCATCGATGAAATCAGCTCTTCAGAGACAATCTAAAAATGCAATAAAGTACAGGGTATTCTATTAAAAACAACAAATTTTCTGCGACTTTTTGATAGAAGAGGCAACACTGCACTGCTTGAAATATTTTAAATGAAGAGAGCGTATTCTTAAATCTGAGCATGCATATTTTCATAGATTTTCCCAGACTGATTCTCGATATAGAAATAGTGTGAGCACGTCATGACATACCCGGTATACTTCTCTAAATATATTGAATAAACACAAAAATAGAGTTGAAACAAACAATTGCGGAAGTGAACACTCCACTCAAGACCCAAGCTAGTGTCGGTTTCAACCATACGTGAAGTTGAATCGTACATTGGTCATCATTGAAGGATGTCTATGTAATCACTTTAGAGTGAAATTGAATAATAAGTATTACATAGTCACAAAAGTTGAGAGTTGGAATATGATAGTAGAGAGTGGATTCTACACATGAACTGTGAAGGATCCACCAGGAATTGATAGAATTATTCATTCTACCTCGACGTCAATTGGCTCCTGCAATGTTTATATTGACACTACTTTGTGTTCAGGTGCTAATAAGAAGTTATCATTCATTCATCATTTCAGATAGATATAGAGCACTAAACCTTCCTCCAGTTGTATTTCAGAAAGTGACAATTTGAATATGTATTTGCTTATTTCTCATTCAATCAATATAAATAGTTTCAGTTTATTTTGCGAAAATTATATGTTATGTAATGCTTCCAGAGTTCCGAAGAAAATGTATTTTATATTTCAAGTAAGTTAATTCGAAGAAGTCCGAATTAATTCAAACGAGGGAGAAATGTTGACAACATAAATATGGACTTGGCAACAATTCTCGAATGGGGATCGATCCAATAACTTGGTGAATTTCAGTGCGAACAAAACACACGCATGCATTTTCTGTAGGAAAGCCGATCTCACTGTGCCCAACATAAGCGTGTCAGGAGTAACCATACCTTTGAAGACATTCATTCCGATGCTTGGTATTACTATCAGCAATAACCTTTCTTGGAAAAATCACGTGAGATCAATTGCTAAAAGTACATCCCAAAAACTTGGTTTTCTGTTCCGGGCCAGGAGCTATTTCACTTCCAGTCAGCTGCTCATGATCTATAAGGCACAGATCCGACCTGTCCTGGAATACTGGTCCCATATTTGGAGTGCAGCACCCAAAAATGCCCTGAAACTGTTGGATCCTGTCCAAGAAAAGGCAATTCGTCTCGTAGGTGATGCATCGCTCACAAACTCACTCACTTCTCTGGAACACCGTAGAAAAGTTGGTGATCTGAGCTCTATATTGTAGATATTGGCATGGAAGATGCTCTTCTGGAATATCAACAATTGTTCCCCCCTTAGCAGTCCCCGCGAGATTAACCCGTCGAATTGAGGCTTCGCACACCTTCGTGGTCACTTTGGAGGCCTGCAGAACATCTCTTTCCAAAGACTTGGTAATCCAACGAACAGCAAGGCTCTGGAACACATTGCCAACGGAGGTGTTTCCCGAGGCATATTACCTACAGAAATTTAGGAAAAACACCAAATCCTACCTTATTTCCCTTGGTTCTCACGATGTTCTTTGAACATAACAGGATATCCGCCGTTTTCATGGAAACCAGAACATGAAAAAAAAAACATTCTGACTAACCTGTTTTTTGTTATAAAAGTCATAACTTATTCCAACCCCGTGGTTTACTTTGTTGATTGAATCAATAAGGTGATTTGGATGTCTGACTTCATTTTGTGATTATCATTTCTTGATATATGATTAACTTTTATGTACCAAGGGTGTAAAGCATAATATTATGGACCGCAGCGTAAAAACATTAACACACCTAGAGGTCCATAAAAGCAAGTTACGCCCGATATACATACACCACTTTATGCACGACCGTTTTTGACATTTTTCATTCACTATCAATATGGAATTTATAAATGATTTAGAATTCATTCGTCCGAATTATGTATGCCACTGGCAAAGGAAGATCGAGTGGTAGTATTAACTAAGAATTACTGAA
>OU896723.1:3280476-3301476 GCA_918026855.4 Phaedon cochleariae | reverse complement strand
TATGATTGCAAAATGCCATAAACAAATGTCCAAAACTGCTACGTTACTGACATACAGAGTGATTTGTGGATTTTGACAAAAAAATCCAATCTGCCATATCAAATACAGGGATCAATCGATTTGATTCAAATTTTGGTACACGAATCACACTGGGAGGCATCAACAAGTAGCCCTTTGATCGGAAATTCTGTTGATGGTCCTTCTATGTGCTGAACACCATCTTGAAAACGATACTCGTGGTACATGATCACCCTCTTCGAGCATTTGCACTTTTTGTATGTGGTAAGGATGCAAACTATATTCTTGCAATGTATTCCACACACGCATACGAGATAGCGCCAATTGCCTACTTATTCTTCTTACGCTTCTAGAAGGATTTTCGTTTATAGCTTCCAGTATTTGCTCTTCTTGCTGAACATTATTTCTTCGAGCATCTTCTCGTCCTCTACTTGATGGAACTTTCCCTTTTCCCCTAATACTTTGAAGTACCAAAGCAAATGTTGAGTGGTGTGGTACGTGACGATTAGGATAGCGACGTCTGTATTCCCTACTTGCAGACTGGCCATTTCCTTCGCAAAGCCCATACACAAATAGAATATCTGCATATTCCTCATTAGTGAAATGAAACGGCATCACGAACACACTCTCAAAACTATATATTATTCTTAAAAACACTGAAATAATGAATGAACACCAATAAAACAAACGCTAATGACATCTAAACAATAGTTTTCCATAATGAAATTCTGAATTTGACACAAGTCTACTGTATTCTTTGTACACAAACATTATGAGCTACCAATACGGATCTATTATTTGAAAGTTCAGTCTGATCTTTTTTCAACAAGTTTTCAACTTTTCTCAGTGGATTTCAAATCTGCGATCAGATTATTGTTATACTAGATCAGTTATTCTTACAGGAATGTAATCATAAAAAACCTCATTCCAGTCCTGATACGAATTTTTTCTACAGTTTTTT
Organism: Phaedon cochleariae; assembly: GCA_918026855.4. Taxonomy (NCBI): domain Eukaryota; kingdom Metazoa; phylum Arthropoda; class Insecta; order Coleoptera; family Chrysomelidae; genus Phaedon; species Phaedon cochleariae. The sequence goes on along the minus strand of OU896723.1, from coordinate 3,300,497 downwards.
CGGGTTATGAGAGTATTTCATTTTTCCACGATTTACGAAGTGATCGAAGAAAATAACGACATTCATGTCATGGTTTCGTGAATATTTATTGAATAACCAATTTTGATGGTATACTTTATCCGACACAAATTGATTTTTGAATGGAGAAAATTAAAAGAATAATTATTTACGGAACAACTGAGATAGTGCCAGAAGATTCTTCAACGAATTCCTATACGATGTTCACTGAATATTTCGAATCGGAGTTCAAATTTTTGATTATTATTGTACAGGGTGAGTTATTCTCACAATAACTCAACATAGGAAAAAAATATTATTCCGGACCTGATATTGGTTTCGATCAGAAGGCTACTTGTTGATGCTTTCCAGTGTAATTCGTGTACCAAACTTTAATCTAATCAGTTGATCCCTGTATTTGATATGGCGGATTGAATTTTGTGTCAAAATCCTCAAATCACTCTGTATGTCAGTAACGAAGTGGTTTTTGACATTTGTTTATGGCATTTTGCAATGATATCGACAGTCCCTATATCCCCATAAGTTTTGTCGGTTTTATCTCCGGACACCCTGTGTATATAGTTTGTCCGTTAAAGATCATGAGCAGCTGACTGGAAGCGAAATGGCTCCTGGCTTGAAACAGGAAACCAAGTTTTTGGGATGCACTTCTAGCAATTGATCTCACGTGATTTTCCCAAGCAAGGTTATTCCCATACAACACACGGACATCCTATGGATGTCCGATGTATATCCATTCAGAATATTCTGGATATCCGTTGGACATCCAAATCTTATCCGAAGGATATCGTATGTATGTCCAATGGACGTACTTTGGCCACCGTTTTGTATGTCCATAGGATATCCATCATATATAGAATATCCATCATGTATGTCCATAGGTTATCCATCATGTATGTCCATAAGATATCCATCATATATGTCCATAGAATATTCATCATGTATGTCCATAGGATATTCTTCATGTATGTAAATAGGATATCCATCATGTATATCCATAGGATATCCATCATGTATGTCCATAGGGTATCCATCATGTATGTCCATTTGATATCCTCGTTATTGAGAATATCTATGGCTTCAGTTACAAATGCATATAGAAACTTATTTGCATATGCTGGTTTTCCATTTACATGAAAAATATCTATTATACTAATGGCTTTATTTGCCCCATAAACACTTGACAAAATAGGGTGCAACTGGCTCCCAGAACTTTTTGATAAAGGTAAAGCATCAACATTAATCAGTAAATCTATTACATGATTACCAATTCGAGATGATAGTTAAGAGTTTTGATGAAATTCTCAATAATCCTATTCATACCAAAATGGTTTTATTTCCTGGTTTCACTTCTTTTATATCAACAACTCTTGGTGTATTTATAATTTTCTCGCATCAAGAGGAAGTTCTGGGTGAGAGGGTTTCAATATATGTAGAAGGTTGGTAGTTATTGCTATTTGGGGTACATTATGCTGAAGCGCTCACTGTCCCAACTGAAAATTCAGTGACTTATGTGCAGTTTGATTACCAGTTATATTGTTTTCTATATAGAAGGAATATTTGTAATGCTATGGGTAATCTCAACATTAGCATCAATGGATGAATTATTACTACTATAGCTGAACCTCGAACTGGACCCTCCAGATAAATTTTCATTAGTGCAGATAGATTTACCATTGATAGAAGCGGTCATAGTTACTACTTTGGTTACTGACATTTGTGAAGATGATGGACCATCCATAATGCTACAGGTCTACTGATGAATCTCTCATTATTTTACCTACTTCTATTTAAAAAAAAATTGAATATCTTGATTTGAACATGTAGAATCGACTTGTGGAAAAAGTAGGGCCCTATCGATGTCTTGGGTTTCCTCGTCATCAAGTTTTTTATGTTCAGGAAAAGCATCAATGATTTGATTCATGTACAAGTGTGAAGAAAAACCGGAAAATTGAACTATTGACCTGATCTTGCATTTCAAACTCATTCATAATGGTTGCGGATATCTCATGGATATCCATGAGATATCTACTGAAGGATATCCATTTCAACTCCTTCGATGGATATCTCATGGATATCCATTTCAAGTCCAGGAAGGTATAAAAAAATATGAGTATTCCGCTAATGGTTTATTTCGTGTACAAGTGTGAAGAAAACTCAGGAATTTGAACTATCAAAACAATCTTGCAATTAAAGAACATCAATAATTTCTGTGAATATCTTATGGATATCCATAAGATATCTGCTGAAGGATATCGATTTCAACTCCTTCAATGGATATCTTATGGATGTCCATTTCGAATCCAAGGATATCCCGACCAGAATTGGACATGAACTGGATGTCCATAGGATATTCAGTGTTATCTGGGTTGCTGATAGTAATACCAAGCATCGAATTATTGCTGATAGTAATACCGAGCATTAAAATGGTTTTTTTCTGAGGTATGGTTACTCTTGACAAGCTTATGTTGGGCACAGTGAGATCGGCTTTTCTAGAGGAAAGGCATGCTTGTGTTTTGTTTGCATTATTGGATCTCCATCCAAGAATTGTTGCCAAGCCCATATGTATGTTGTCAACAATTCTCCCTCGTTCGTTTCTGATTTGTATACAAACCTCATGTGTGATATACACTATCGGATATAGGTTTCCTTTGAGATATCAAGAAAAATTTGATATACAGGGTGTTTCTTTAAAAAAATGGCCGTGGTCGTCAATACTCAAACGTGAATCTCCCTGTATATTCTTCTTATTAATGTGGCAAATCTTTATTTATAAAAATGAATCTTTGTCTGAATGTCCTTTATAGAATATATAGAATCGTAAACGGCTCGACAAATTCAACTTAATCTTCTTTGTTCTGTCTGTTATTATCAGGAGGAGGCCCTCTATGAGAGAAAAAATTAGGAAATTCAGCATGTCGGATCCAATATGGCGCACGAAATTGATATCTGGCAGTTTTCACGGTCGGAGATTATGATTCTCTTGACAAAATTGGAACATTCAAGATGGCAGATCCAATATGACGAACGAGTTCTGATATCATGTTCCGATTCTATAGTTTAACTGAACAGAAGTTGAAAATAAAAAAATAAAAGTGTATTGTTGAATATTCAACTGAACAATTATTTTGTGAAAATAATGAGCCGGTGAAAAACTAAGAATAACGGCTGTCATCAATCCTTTCTCCAACTTTGATCGCCAATATCTTTCGTTAGCAAAAAGCTATCATGTTGTAGTTTTCGTTGGTCTGTTAAGATTTAGTTTCCCTATTTGATCGTGTATTAATATTCATACATTACCTTTTTAATTCACGATATCTGTTGATACTCCAGATCACGCCGACAACCATTCTTAGTTGTTCACCTGGTAGATATAGTAAAAATCGACCTGTTTCAAGGGATTCCTCTGAACCCAGATAGCACAAGTACATCTTATGGATATACTATGGATATTCATCATGGATATTGCGGATGTCCATAAGATATCCGAAAAAGGCTCTGGTATATCCTATGGACGTCCATAGGACAGTGTGACCTTTTTGGATGTCTTAGAGATATTCATTATGGATATCCATAAGATATCAACTATGGATATTTTGATAAGAGATAGTATACTTACCCTATATATTATATAAAAAAAATCACATAAATTGGGAAGCACTTACGTCTCACTGCGTTCGAATAATGTAGTTGTCAGTTCTTATGCATCATCAATTTTGGACAAATTCGTAGGAATCACTCCCAAATTCACTTCAAATTCTATTCTATTCCAAGGTTGATAGAATCGATGATCTATAATTATTCATCAGTTCTACCAATCTTGGACTATTTGAGACGATACGCCACCTCGCGCTGTTATTGAGAACCGAATTAATAATAATAGCAGATAGTGCATCACATGTCCTTGTTTATACGTCCATGGTGCATCACAATGTGTGCTATCTTTTGGAAGACCCATGCACAAGTTTTAATTTCGTGGATCTCCTTTCATCTATTTATCATTTCATTCATTGTTTACTTGATTTGAAATTTCTAGGTATTGATAATCTTTTGTCTCTGTATCTTATATGGATATCCTATGGAAGTATTCAAGACGTTTGTTTCGGATATTTCAAGTACATCCGCAATCGGATATCTTATGGATATACATTTTAAGTCCACGGATATCCCGCCTTGAATACGACTTGAAATGGATATCCATAAGATATCCTGTGTTAACTGGGAAATGGCTGAAAAATAATGTATTCAGTACTTTACGAAACCACTGTATATCCTTCGTTTCGTAAACAATATATCGAAATGAAATCCCATATATATCCGGTGGAGTTCCTAAAACTGAAAACTATTACCGAATAACAACTCGCTTAAGTTGTAATTGGATGAATTCCGGGATGAAATAATCCGAGCATCAATGTGGATATAACAGCGGATGAAAATGCCATTATCTCCGTGAGGAATACAGAGATTTCGCTAAACTGAATGACGCCTAATTTGCGGTGCCTTGTAATTAAGTTTCATTCTAGGAATGCTAAGGAAGGAAAAAAATATGTTTAGTAACGATCATACTCTCATTTAAATTAATAGAGATTCAATTCATTATACTGTCACAAATGATGAGATATTTGAAGCCAAATTCCAAAATTCTTATAAAATCATATTGGTTCGAAGTCATTGAACGGTCACGTCTGTGTTTATTATTTTCAAAATTATTAAACCACGAACTTTCGACTAGTATTTGATCATGAACACAGGCATATGGCATTGACTTCAACGAACCGATAATATCCACCTGACTTCCTCACTGTAACGTTTCCAAAATATAGATAGATCATATAAAACTTGTGAGGAAGCCAATACAGGGGTTAATTGGATAATTTGATTCGATCATAGATCATTCATTGATTCGATCATTTACCACTGTGCCCGAACCGTCGGAGTTCTGGACAGAACAGGAGATGCTCTTCCTCTAAGGTCCCAGGAATATTAGCTTCATAATGTATACTCATAGGGTAAGTTAAGTTTCTTATATTTGTTATATATTCAAAGAATCAACGTGTGTATTGAGCACCTTCTTGAGTAATATTTATTATTCTCACTCTTGAAGTTCATTCTCTGATGGATCTACAGCACAACTTAGGCAACCCCCGCCTACAGTTTGTGACAATACTGCACTTCATGTAATTTCAGTTCAAAAGTTGAATTCAAAAAGTATCAATAATTGTATTTTAAATCAGTCATTTCAATTCCCAGAAGTTTCAAATGCATTTCAAAATCATCAATTCAATTTCAGAATGTGGCTCTTGTATTTCAAATTAGTCATTTTTACATAAAAAAATATCAAATGTATAAAACATAATCACTGAACAGTCGTTCACATATCGAGAGGAATCATTTCATTTTCCCGAATATCATTGATACCATGGCAACCGTACATGATATATATTTTTTTTATTCAAACTTTCAAGGTCAATATCTCCGAAACGAAGTGCGATAGTCATTTTTCTTTTCACTCTTTCAACCCCATCACTCACGATATAACCTTTCCGGACACCCTGTATTTATGGCATTACAATGAAATAATAAGGAACTGATTAGGTAAAGAGATGTATCTGCGAACGAGCTTTTACTCATACTGATCGTAAGAATTGGAAACAGGATTCTGTTGTCAATATATCGAGATGATTCAATGAAGAAGTGTCATCGAAAATTACAGATTTATATACCGGGTGTTTCTCAAAAGTGGCTCACCCCTATAACTGTTTTGTTTCCACAGATAAAACAAATGGAATTCGGTGTGTAAGTATAGTTCATAAATATACATCATTATTCGTATTCAATTGTTTTCTGTCACTTCTGGTCTGGTCGGAAATGACCATTATTTTCCTTTTTCAAATGGAACACCCGGTATATTTCTCCTTATTTCGATAGAGTTTCAATTTTCAATCTATGAAGTGATTATGACACTAGATATTGATTTCAACTATCGTTTATCTACTCACATAACTAAAATGGCATTTAGCGTACGGATATGTACCACGCTAAATAAATCACGGATTGTCGATCTGTGATTTATTCAAAATATTAAACATGTTACTATGACAACACATTACCATGGCAACACAGTTCATTGAACACAGCTTCAGTAATAAGAGACATGTCTGGCCTGTCAATTGTATTAACTGGTCAACTGTTATTTTCAAATTTTGTATCAAAATTATTCAAACAATATTCGTTTGTATCAGAATTCTTCATAAAAAATATATGCAAAGTGTAGACGAGAGTGGAATAGAAGAAAATGCATGTTCTGGTACTTGCATACCTCCAAGAAGTGTAAAAATCAAGCATCCATCTTTGAGGACAATTTATTTATTCTGCGCTAAGCATGACAATAAACGTGAAACAAATGTTAGTAAGCAATGGACTGGACACATCTACAACCAATATCACTTATACGTGTCTCGCTGGTTGCATGCAGTTGCATGTATCATGTTCTCAATTCCCATTCCTTTCGAATTATTTTGTAGGTTAGCAGGTATAGCAGGTATGTTGATGTAGTTTTCGGAGTTCCTAGAAAAAGCATAGTATGTAACGCGTTTATAAACTCTTCTAGACACTCGTTTATTAAACACTCGCTCCGCTATGCTCCGCTCGTGCTTAAAATACTCGTTACTAAAAGGACGTTTATAACACTTGTAACATAATATACTATTATGTACGTGGTATCAACGTGTTCTTTGAAAAATACTCTTCTCATAAATAGTAATGAGCCACCCCAGTTCTACTTGAAAAAATTGAGTCAACATCATAATAATTAAGATATTGTGAATTTTGAATCAACCTGTGAAACAAATGGAAAGTAAAACTTCATCGAAACTATTTTTCCATGGCAGCTTGATTCAAAATCAACTGTTTAACTCATCCATGACACTCCAGATTGAACATTGAAAATGAAAATTTCAGGATGATGAATGTCTAGAAGTGGCAAACGGAGTGTCATTGTACTCACAATGATATATTCTCTATCGAAATGTGTGAAAATATACCAGGTGTCCCATTTCAAAATGAGAAAATAAGGGTCATTTCCGGAAAAACCAGAAGGGACAAAAAACAATCGAATACGTCAAATAATGCACATTTATTTATTATACTCACACCCCAAATGTCATTTGTTCATCTGTGGAAACAAAAAAGTTATAGGCCACTAAGCAAATTTGGAAGCTATGTTGATGCAAGGTTGTAGCAATTACTGAATCGGACGTTCAGCAATATTGCAAATGTGAATCGGTAAATGTAACGTTTCAGCAATATCACAGCAACAGGTGATATTCCTGCAACGCTACATTATTAAACTTCACCTCTGCAATATTGCCGAATGTCCGTTTCAGCCATTGCTTCAAGATTGCATCAACATAGCTTTCAACTTTGCTTAGTGGGAGGGTTGAGTCAATTTTGAGAAACACCCGGTATAAAACACAGCTTATACTCAATCAATTCAAGGAGAAGGAACTAGGAACTCACAATAAATTCACATGTAAAGCACATTCCTACAGTATAAATGCCACAGTGTTTCGAAGAGGAATTCCAATTGGAATCTGATTATTAATCAGAGTTCATCACATGAATTCCACGCTATTTCAATAAGGAATTCCAATTAGAAACATGTAATGAATCTATCTGGTGCTGAAATACAATTCTGTTCTTGTCCATGAGTTCGTAAAGCACTGCTATCAGCAACTGAACACTATTGTTTCTGCAGAATACAGTTTAAACTCATAAAGTTCGTGAAAGACTATGCTATAGTAGGGCCTTCTCATGAATGTACAGAGTGTCTCTGTTATATTTAAACTCTCACCTACAGCTTTTACTGTAGGTACAATCTTTTGGTACTTCTCGAACGAACAGATGCGAATCGCAAAATGATGAAAAAAGGCACATTTTTTTTAAATGAAACACCCTATAAAGGTATTCACTCTAGTGGTAGTTTTTTTCTGTTCACGAATATACCGGGTGTCCCACTATACCTGTTCCAATGGTTTATCTCAATCATTTCGAAAGTAACAAATTTGAAAATGTCATGATCTCCAATTCGTTCAAGGAACCTTCAACTGAAAAAAACGAAAACTGAAAGTGACTGAAAGTGACGGAAGTGACTCTAACTTCTTCATTTCAAATAGCACCCTGTATGTTCTCTGCAATTTTTGCTTTCTACTCAAAATTACCTTTCCAACGATGTATCACACTTTGTATTTTACAATTGATTTGATAGAGAAAACGAAAATTGAAATTTGAAATCGAAAGAATTGCAGTAGACAACGATATTTTGTGTACATAATGATTTGTTCGTCAATAATTGATGATTCATGAACAATTTTGCATCCGAGATGATGAAGAGAACGTCAAATTTCAAATTATTATAGAAATATGTAGTAGAACTGGAAGAATTAATCATTCTTAAATGAAAACCTTAGTGTGCCATGGAAACATTTGAATACATTTGTTGTATCTTCGACAGTTAATAATTCTCAATGGTTGTGTGCGACATTCAAGAATGAATAACCGTGAAAATGATATGATATAACTTCACAATTCAAGAGAAATTGGATATGATACTGATTTTAATTCCAAATTTCAATTTGTCGTTTTCTTCATCATATCAAATGTAAAATACAAAGTGTGATACATTGTTGGAAAGGCAATTTTGAGTAGAAAGCAAACATTGCAAAAAATATACAGGGTGCTATATGAAATAAAGAAGTTAGGTTCTTAGGACTTTCAATTTTCGTTCCTTGAACGAATTGGAGATCATGAAATTTTCAAATTTGTTACTTTGGAAATGACTGAGATAATCCATTGGAACAGGTATACTGGGACACCCGGTATAAAGTTTACTTATGTTTCCTCGATCCATTTTCCACCTGTGCCACCAGCATTGAATCAAAAGTTGTGAATGATATTTAGATTGCTGTGGACACAACAGAATAGAGGTATAAATTGCCGAATAGTGAGATTATTATTCTATGAGAATATTGAAAAAATGTCAGTTGTGCAGCAAGAATTCAGTCAAAAACGGCTTGCAGGAACATTAGCAAACTATATATATTTCAAAGCTATTTGAATCCCCTCTGCCAAATTTGCCTTTGCTGTTTTCCTCTTCCTATCATAAGCCAAGGACAAAAAGTTTGAAGATAATTCAAACCAAAGGATTGGCTTTATTGAGAAAAATCATCATGATATCACAATATGACAAATGTCACAACTAAAACTATAAACTATATTAGAATGATTCATCACATTCTCCACAGATTATTAGTAACGCTGATACAACTCTTAATATTTTGGTGCTCCAATATTTCGCCTCGGTCGTGAAGTTATCTTGGAATTCCTATCAGAAGGAATCATATGAGGGTTTGCATTTTCTTCAAGTGCTGTTTCTGATGGATGATTCGAACTTCCTGGTATCTCATCAGAATAAATTGTAACTGGAATTGCATCTTCTTGGAGAACATCTTCTGATGTGTCAGAATTTTCAGGTAGCATCTGACTCCCTGATATATCGCGGCTTCCTTCAGGTTTTTCTTGATGATCATCAGAAATCGGCTCATTATATTTTTCATTCATCTTCTCTTCCCCATTCCAGGAGCTAGATGTCGGTTGGAAATGGTGATCTTCAATTCAGAGTTGCGGCCATTGAATAAAGCATCTGTCTCTGACGGCTCATAAATAAGGCAACAGAGGCTAAGAAATTCGAAACTCACTCAAGGTGATTCAAACTTTCTATGATGAATCATTCAAATATAGTTCATAGAACATGCTGTATTTGTACATTTTTCATATTGTGATATCTAAATATATCTTTCATTTTGATCTATCGCGGAAATCAATGTTACCAGGTGGCGCTCGGTTTTCATTGTTCCATGTCAAAGCCACGTCAAAACTGGGGGAAAACAAACTCAATCCTCACTCAATCCCATTAGTGCCATTAGCTTGTGTGTACTGTGTACTGATAAGAGTGATAAGTTTTCAAATTTCCTGACATTAATTGTCAATATTCGATCGAAAACGCCTGTTGTAGATGTTCTTCTGCCAGATATTTTACCCTATTTAGATGGAAAAAGCCGACCAGTAGTGGAAGGAGAAGCAGTTCTCCGTGCTGATCATGTGATTTTGTGTGAGGCAGAAGCGAGGGCAGAAGACTTCAACAAAAGGCAAGTTGGGGTCCAGAGGAACTCCTGTAGAACAATGGATTTGTATTGCTTGCAGGAACATCTGGGTATTGTAAACATGTTGTAGCTGTTCTTTTATATGGCAATTTGATTTGCTCGTCATAATTAGTTTGAATTGTTTGAACTATCTTCAATTCTTCACCCGTTCACTGTTCACTAAACTAATAAAAATGTAATAATGTAAAAAAATTAACCAACTCAACCATCATCACTACCAACAGTGCCAACACTTTATGTCATCGACAAGTTTGACTACAGTTACAGCAAGCTGAATGCATTATAGTCCATGCACTTTATCCATAGACAACAGTTTGTTTTCCCCCAGTTTGAAGTTCGTATTATGTAACCTAGATGTCGGCCACTTCGTGAATCTCGCGAATAAATTGTGAAGATAACTCAAAGCAATACAAGGGATTGGCTTTATTGAGCAAAATGATAGACATATCGGAATATTACAATATGACAAATGTCACAACTGAAAGAACATCAGCATGTTCTATAATAGTTATTTATGCAACAAGTGCAAAAAGTGAATGTTTATTGCATTCGACGTGAAATTGTCCAACGAGGCCGTTAGGCCGAGTTGGACAACACGTCGAGTGCAATAAACAATTTTTGCACGAGTTGCATACAACATTTTTTCTACGTTCATGCAAAAAGCAAAAAATGATTTATTGAGGTGCGGCACTAGGTACAATTCTGTTAATTGTCAGAATTATTTCTTGACTGACGTTTCTATAACCACAGTTGCATTATAGAAAATGTTTGTCATGATGACAGCACGTTGAAGTAGAATGACAGATGAGTGCAATAAAAACTTTATTGCACTAAGTGCAATAAAGAACTTTTTTTTCCACTAAATATAGTTCAATAAAGTTCTGTTTTTTGCATGAATGTAGAAAAACTATATTAGAATGATTCATCACAGTAAGTTCGAATCAACTCTTGTACATAGTGAATTACTTGAGGAGGCTTAGCCTCAGTTACCTTCTTTAGAAGACGTCAGAGACAGATGCTCTATTCAATGGTCGCAACTCTGAATTCTAACTCAAATAAATGCTGGAATGGAAACAATAGACTAGGCACGTTTTCAAAACCCAACAATGCAAGAAGCATTTCATGTAACAATTAGGGAAACAACGTTTTTAGGGTATTTCGACCCCGCTGAATACGAATCTGCCTGTTGACAAAGCGAAATTTGGACCGGAAGTCCGGTATTCAAGATGTCGGCCGAGATGGTGGTCAAAACTCTGTTGCCCCATATCTCCCATGTCCGTTGGCTTGTAATAATGATTCAAACATTTGCTCAGGGGTTTTTTCAGATGCTTGGTACATTGCAGTGCTTCAAATTTACTTACCTCCAGTTTGGAGTGCATGGGCTTCAAGAATGCCACCGAAGGAATTAAAGATATTGCAGGATTGTGAAAAGATAATGACAAAGAAAATCGTCCTAGTGTCGATACCTGGAGGCAATAATACAAAAATGAGGAACAAATTAAGATTTTTCGGTATGGCTGCGGAAGCCTCTTCTTGAGCCCTGAGTGACCCGGTGAATATTGCAGCTCTCCTCTAAGAAGAAGCGCAGCATGGACAAGAATTGAAAAATCATCATCGAGCCTTCCTGTGATGTTCTTGTTCAAGGGCTGGAAGAAGAAGTACGAGTCCTTGATGTTGTTTTGCAATTTATCTTTAAAAGTTGACAAGCGCAATTCGAATGACTTCGGTATCTCAACGTCGATTGTTCTCGCCAGGTGAACGTATCTTTCCCAAACATCTGAGAGTTGCAAAACGTGACCCAGTGAGGCAGGGACTTTGAGCTCTCCGCAAATTTGGATCATAGGTGAATTACTTTTGCCAGACTTCTTCATCTGCATCTGTATTTTATTCTGGATCCTCTTGGCCTTCACTATACACAGACTGTGATATATCACTTCAGATGCTATCAAGTACAGCAAACAATTGATGCGAAAGAACAGTTGGTGGTCATAATCAGCCAGCATTCTTATAGTCTCATTCATTGGCTTTGACATCACCTGCCTCAGTGCTTCGCTTTTATCGCGTTGGCAAAAAACACACTTGCTAATCTCGACACAGTCAGTCCGAGCCCTGGTGACGGATCGAGATGACGACGGTTCTCTAGCAGCACATTCCGCCTCTTGTGAAGGCGCTGATTTGTTCTATAACCCTTCCAATCGTCCGGAATTGGCAAAGTTCGAGTAAGATCCGCGGTGGTACTAAAATTTCTCGTCACTATTTGTCAGCGTTTGTTCCATCCTAACCATAGTGGCAGCAAAATCAACATCATGGAGCTCTTTCCCCAAGCCTGCGTACTTCAGAAGAGTCTCTTTGCCGTTATCCGTTAGATCTGATAATTTGTCCTTTGAACATTTTCTCTTCTGGCAGATAATGCATAGGTTGTGGTTGGACGTTACAGCCACTAATAAGGAGCCCACCGTTGACGCCACATCCTGTAACAACCTCCAGTAATACAATTCTGTTACCACATCGTATTTTGAAAGCTGTATGGCTTGAAAATTTTCTTGATTGATAAAGATATGAAGGTCAGATTTGTGTATTCCCTAATAATTAGGCATCTCGACTGGCACAAGTACTAGAGGATACACAAATCTGCCTTCCATCAAGCCATAATATGTGACAAATACAGTAGTCCACGTATTAGGTATACATTCAACCACTAAAAACTGTCTATCTTCAGATATGGCACTCGGAATACTAGAACACGTAAACATCAAAGTTTCGGCGACCATCTTGGTCGCCATTTCGGAACCCACGCACTCTAGGCTTAGGGGTTCAATATGATAAGCATCCGAGAAAATCACTAAGGTGTCGTTCAAATCAATATTGTAAGCCAAGCGAAAATAAAAATATAAGGGAACAGAGGTTTGTAGGCTATCTTGGCCGCCATCTTGAATACCAGACTTTCCGTCTAAATTTCGCTTTGGCAACAGGCAGATTCGTATTCCGCGGGGTCGGAATACCTTTAAAACATTGTTTCCTCAATTGTTACATGAAATGCTTCTTGCACTTTATAGAGATGGATTTCCTGCTTATGGGCCTACACTACAATTTCTTCCATGTAGAACCGTAAAATGGAGCGAATAGAAACAGCTATGGAGGATTTGTTGAGAAAAATCACAAGTTTCTCGAATCAAATTGTTGAAATTTCGAATCCTAAGTGGTTCAAACATCACATTATATGTGACAACATTACAGTGAATTTCACTAATTTGCAACACTCTTTGTTCATTCTTATAGTCGAACATTTATGATCGTGGCACCTGATGTGCATTGCTAAATGTATGTACTAAGGAGAGGAAAAATCAAGATATGTTCTAGCAAATTGGTTCAAACATACCTTGATAAGCCACATCAACATATTTGCAATCAAAATTCTAGAATATCAAAAAGTGTTTATCACATATTCCAGCAAATACGACATACTAGCGATTCAATGGCCCATTGATTTGATCAATGGCATACTGCTGGCACTATTTTTCTGTGATGGGAATGAACATGTTCATTGCTGTTTACATCATATAATACGTATGTCGCACTTGCATTGTACTGGTACAATAGTGTTTTTCCTGTGGATAAGGAAAGTATCATTTATACGGGATTGAGGAATCAATGAGTATAACAGAATGAGACTCACATATCGGGTGGGTGAATCTCACATTTTGGGTAGGTTGAATTACATTTTTGGTAGTGAATATCACATTTCGGTTAGGTAAATTTCACATTTCAAGTTGGTTAATATAACATTTTAGGTTGGTAAATATCACATTTTGGGAAAGTAAATATCACATTTCGGAAAGTCAATATCGCATGTCATATAAGGAGACACCCAGTACATCTCTCATCAACAAAATGTTGGCATTGAGAAGGAATATTCTCAGATATATTTATGAAGACAAAATGATGGATATACCGGGTGACCCGGAACCAATTTACCTCCCTATATCATTTAAGCAACAATAATTCAATCTTCCACAGCATACTTTCATGAAAATGTTCCGTTACGAGGGGAACACAAAAAGTATTTTTTTAATAAAATGTCAATTATACCAGCAGATTGTGAATTGAAAGTATGATTGTGATATGTCATTGTAAAGGTAATTCTATACCGAATTGTAATTTTCAAAAACAAATAATACTTCCTATTCGAAATATAAAAATTGGATGCGCTTCCGGTCGAACCGGAAGTGACATATTTGGATTGATACTTGCTAAATTGTACATTCATAACATCAAATCGAAGTACCGAATTTGAAACAACTATACAAAATCACAACGAAGATACAGGGGGGTAAATTGGTTCCGGGTCACCCATGTATATAATATAAAGAAATACAGTGAGAATTCGCATTCTCCATGTGATGAAAATATTATTTCTTTCTCGGTTTGATCAGCCTAAAACAACTACTTTCCTGGCTATATGCCACGACGAATATTGAATTACATCTATTGAACACACACGCCAAGAATTTGAAAACGAAAACTTCTGAAGTAGAGAATTTGCATTCTCCTTCACATAAAGATATGCATATAATATCGTTCTGAATATTCAACAGAAAACAACTACTTTCCCGGCTATTTTCCACGTCGAACATTGAATTATATCTGTTGAATATTCAAGAAGAAAGCAAAAAAAAATCAAAATCCTCTAAAATTGAGAATCGATATTATCTCTCTAACCGAATAGAATAAACAATATGATGTTTTATGATATAAAAATATTACTTACCAATATGTTCAGTATTGAAATGAAAATTGTAATGTATAGGAGAAGTATACTTGTATGAACTGTGATCTTGATGAGCTTGGAACTTCCAAAAAAATCCTTCGTATCAGTGATATGGAAATTATATCTCTTACGGACAAGTTATATGACTTTAACTCGAGTTGAACTCATTTCGGATATCATATCATCATCAGTAACCTGAAGTCCAGTTATTCTTTCAGCCATTCTTCATGATAAACACAATTTTAATGATGCAGGTCGTCAAACTGAGGTCTTCGCCATCACTCACGGTCTAGAACAACAAGTCGAACTACCAACCCGCATTCCAGATGTCAACAACCATCCTGCCAATACACTAGATCTTCTTCTCACCAGCAATCCTGATCCATATAGAATAGAAGTTTGTGCCCCACTGGGAAACTCTGACCACACCCTCATCTCCACAACCTGCTCTTTCCATGTACCATCCAGCACCATAATTCCTACCCGTCTCAAGTGGCAATATAATTCTGCCGACTAGGAAGGTCTTCGTATGTTTCTCAGCGTTCCCATGGAAGAGAGTTTGTTTCTCCTCAGCAGATCCAAAACGTTGTGCTGAGACAATTTCTGAAATATCAGGTTAGGAATGCAAACTTACATACCAAACACTGCAAGGAGGACATTTTCCAATTAGGCCTGGTTCAGTAACAACTGCTCTAGAACTGTCGCTTCCAAACAGGCAGCATTCCATCGATGGCAGAAAAATCCAGGCTCTGAGACTAGACCAGAATATGTCGAGGCTAGAGGCATATGAAATGAGACAATTCGATCATCAAAGGATGCTCATAATGCCAAAATTAGATCAAAACTTGTTGAATGCCCTAACGGATCCCGTTCATTTTGGTCCTTCGCCAAGCTGTAGGAAGAAACTTCACTTTCAGCTCGTTTCCCCCTCTAACCAAGGAAGATGGAACACTAGCCTTAACTGCCCTGGAGAAAGTCAACATTTTTGCGCATTTATTTGCTGGAAATTCCACTCTGGATTCATCGGGAAAACAACCTCCAAACATAACGCCAATTGGCAGTCATATGCCCGAGATCACCTTCTGCCAACGTACTATGAGCAAGATTTCATTGGGTCTCAACACCAAGAAAGCTTGTTGCTCCGACGGAATCCCACCGATTTTCCTCAGAAAATGTGCTCCCGAACTAACACCAGTTCTCTGCAAGTTGTTCAACTATTCTTATAAATTGGGGATATCTTCGTCCAACTGGAAAATTGCAAGAGTACAACCAGTTCCTAAAAAAGGCAGAGAGACCCTATCTAGCAACTACAGACCGATCGCACTGCTATCTATTATTTCGAAACATCGAGCTCATGAAATACCTGGAACATTCAGGTATTATCAACGATAGGCAATATGGCTTCCGTCATCAGAGATCAACCGGTGACCTGCTCGCTTACGTCTCCCATATATGGCAGAAATCTATTGAAACATATTTTGAATCCTTAGCCGTGGCACATCATATCTCCAAAGCATTCGATCGAGTCTAGCATCACGGACTCCTCCATCAATCCATCCGCCAAGCTTCCATCTTACGGCATGCCTCCCCAGGTATGTTCTCTGCTAGCTAGTTTTCTCTCAAATAGGTCTCTACATGTAGTGGTCGACGGAGTTTCATCTGACTCTCTTACCATAAATGCTGGTGTTCCGCAAGGATCAATTCTACACTGAGAAAAACTGGTTAATTAAAACGTCTAGTTGGTATTTTTTTAGTACCGATAATTAAAAATATTTGGAATTTTATTAACAATGACAACGTATCCTTATTTCCTACAAATGACTTCTCTATTTTTCGCCAATTATTTGTCATCAATAAAAATACTATTTGTGACAGAATTATCACAGTGTTGTCTATTCAGTCAATTAAAATTTCATATTGGGGTTAAAAAATCTCATTCTGGGGTTACTAACAACAGCTGACTATTTGCCACAACTGATGACACATTTATCGTTGAAGGTTTATTATTATTCATAGCAGAAATTGTTTAGCCATAACTAACAATTTTAGTTGTACTGCGTAGTTCGGGACTGCCTCGCGTCTCTTCGGGACCCACCGGCAAAAATTGCATCTTGCATCTGTTTGTCTTTCTGTTTCATCATTTGAACTTGTATCTTAATAGTGGGTAGATCGCACGGTCGTAGAGCTTAGACAAAATAAATAAAATAATTGTCTAGTGTAGCCGGGAGCGTCGTGTTCTTGCTGGTTCACTGCTCTGTGTGTTTTCAAATCACTGTTTTGTGTTTTTTTGCACTTCGCGCTGAGCCATTTGGCATTTGGTTGGCAAAATAATAATTCGCAGTTTACCATCGTTATCTGTGCGTCACTAGTTATCAGGTTTAGGTACCTATATTCATAATTCAGTTCAGTCTACGACGATGTCACGTGTACACGGTGTATATTTATAATTCCCTCTCTTTTTGCTGAGCTGTGGCCTGTGGCACTTACGGTGTGTGGTGTATTCCTGTTCCCGATTCCATTGGAAATGGCATACAAACTGTTATTATTAGAATGGGGCCTTGATTTTAATTGATATAAAACTATCAAGTTGCCAGAATAACTAAATTATATTTCAAACGTTACTAAATCACTTTTAATAGTAACTAGATTCCATTTTACTCACAATTGAATATTTGATTTGCAACAACACACTCACTATTAACGTCAGAAGAAATGAGTAATTGCCCCAACTGGGATAATTTGTTGTGATAACAAACATATATTGAAACAGTACTAACGCAATCTTATTGTCATAACTATGTATCTTGATTGTGGCAAATAAAACTTGGTATTATTCCTTAAAAAAGCTTATTAGTTACCACAACAACGTCGTAGATGACTCAACTAAACTTTTCATTTGAGGCAAATAGGCGTTTCCAGAAAAACAGAATTAGTTATGGCAACAACTAATGCTTGCTGTCCCCTATCGTACTGAAAAAAATTTCTGTAGTTACTAATTTTTCAGTAACGGCTACAAATTTTTTCCCTCAGTGATAGTACCAACACCAATTCTACTCCAAATCAACGATTTGTTGAGAGCAACTTCATGTCCAGTACACAGCTTCGCGGATAACAGTACCCTCCATACTGCCTCCTCTTCCAGGGCTCCAATACCAGCCAGGCAAATCAGAAACGAACGAGGGAAAAATGTTGACAACATAATTATGGACTTGGCAACAATTCTCGAATGGGGATCCGATAACTTGGTAGATTCCAATGCAAACAAAACACAAGCATGCCTTTTCTCTAGAAAATCCGATCTCACTGTACCAAACATAAGCATGTCAGGAGTCAACATACCTTCGAAGACATTCATTTCGATGCTTGGTACTAGTATCAGCAATAATCTTTCTTGGGAAAATCACGTGAGATCAATCGCGAAGAGTGCATCCTAAAAACTTGGTTTTCTGTTTCGGGCCAGGAGCTATTTCACTTCGAGTAAGCTGCTTATGATCTATAAGGCACAGATCCGACCTTTCCTGGAATACTGTTCCCATATTTGAAGTGCATCACCCAAACATACCCTGAAACTGTTGGATTTTGTCCAAAAAATGACTATTCGTCTCGTGGGTGATGCCTCACTCACATACTCACTCACTTCTCTGGAACACCGTAGAAAAGTTAGCGATCTGGCTCTATTTTATAGATATTTGCATAGACGATGCTCTTCTGAAATATCAACAATTGTACGTCCCTTGGCAATCCCCGCGAGATCAACATGTCGAGTTGAGGCTTCGCACCCCTCCGTGGTCACTTTGGAGACCTGCAGAACAGCTCTTTCCAAAGACTCGTTAATCCAACGAACAGCGAGTCTCTGGAACACATCGCCAAGGGAGGTGTTCCCCGAGGCATATAACCTCCAGAAATTCAAGAAGAACACAAATTCCTATCTTATTTCCCTTGGTTCTCACGATGTTCTCTGAACATTTCAGGATATCCCTTTTCGTGGGAACCAGAACATGGAAGAAAAAAAAGTTACAGGACGTGGAAAGGAATTCTGAATTGAGAAAACCTGATCACGAAGTTTACATCGTTCAAGTTTGATTGATTGATTGATTGATATTTCTTTATATTATATACATATTTATTTTGTGTTCATGAATATATCTGACAATATTTCTTCTCAATACTTCCACCCAATCAAGGGGTTCAAACTAGACCGATGGAAACTTGTTATTTTTATAGACCTCAATCGCAGATTCGTGATTAGATTTTCTCAATTCAAAATTTTTTTCTATAATTAAGAGAACAAACTCAAAATCTCGCTCCAAGTGAATTATAATCAAATCATATAAGCTACATGTTTCGACTCCTAGGAGTCATCATCAGGCTAAAATACAACACTTATGAATAAAAGAAGTTCCATCACTATTGGAAAATGGGTGACATACCTTGCTAGGTAGGAGGAGAAAATAAACTATAAAATTGACAACATAGTTCATAAGGGTTTTAAGCCCAAAATAATTTCAAGAAACATTTTTGAATTTTGGTTTTCTGAACCCCCAAATAAACATTTTTCCTAAGATGCTTCTTTTTGGATCAAATAAACATAGTGTACAGCAAATGGCGGTTATGAAGTGAACAAACCGACAGACTACTTGATTTGAAAGATAAAAATGGTAGATAAAAATTATTTTTCGACAAACAAGTGACAAATGTCATCTATCAAAAACACAAAACATTGAATTCTGAATCCCGTCCCTTGGTTGGGACACCCTTCAGTATGTTACCTAAACACCTAGTTCAACTTGTATCAACAAAATGGTGGAAATTTCAAATCCAGCCGCTTGGTTGGGACATCCGTTAGTATGTAACCTGACCTGAAAAAAAATCTCCCGCTTGAGCGATAAAATCTGCAATCGCTGCATGCAAATGATAGCCCCCATATATCACGTGGGTGGTAACGCTCCCTTGACATTTAGTGCGACGCACATTTGTTATACTGTGGGCGCCACGAAAATTAGTCTAATTGCTTTATA
>OU896723.1:3261822-3279976 GCA_918026855.4 Phaedon cochleariae | reverse complement strand
TATAGGGTTTGTCTGAATGAGACCGAAAAACTATACGTATACAGATTCCTTACCTCATTTTGAGGTACAGGGTGTCAAAGGTATTAAACAAGTTGAAGTTCATATTTCTTTAGAACCCCCTGTAGAAAAAAAAATAGAACTCGGTATACTGGGTGACACAGGGTATCGAGCCACCCTTGTTACTTCGGCAGTCGTGAACAGATTATTCTGAGATTTGGTACAGTAATATTAGCCATCATTATGGATTTGATCACCTAATAGACCATATACACTAATATACAGTGCGTCCATAAAAGTAACGCATAAATTCATTATTGGCTAAATGAACAATAAAATTAGAAATTCCCGAAACAGGTCGATTTTTGATTTCAATTTACTATTGTTTCAAATCATAATCTAATATACAGGGTGAACCACTTTCGTGTAATGACATCATCACCATTTTTTTCAAATGGAACCCCCCTTTTTTTTTCAATTTCAGAATTGCCCTTGCTGAGCTGATTCCAAAATGTATAATATATTGCTTCAAATTGGTACAGTATGGACAAAAATGCGAAGAAAAATATGAAAATTGTCCTAATTCTCTGTATTTTCGCTCTATTCTACTTACCGTAGATTGTGAAATAGGTTCACGATCTGGGTGCATTTTATGGAATAATCGGCATACCTCTTGTTGAGTCCGCATCTTATCGCCAATACCAATCATCATTAATATTTCAATCCTGTCACTTTCGGTTAAAGGCATTAGTAAAAAAAGTTCACGAACGTACCTCCTCTAAAGCGTTAACAATACGAAACTGTGCTTCAATGTTCTTGACAGTTTTGTCAAATTAAAAAAATGGTGAAAGATAATGCCAAACCAAAAGATTTTTATAGTCCACGGGCTTGGATCACTAATAGAAGCTGTAAGATACAATTATTGAGAATAATGCTGGATGTTCTTGATAGTTTATCAAAGTAGTTGTATAACAATACGTAATTTCATTTAATGTGTTTATTACGTTTATTCATTATTTTTATTACTTTGTAAGTAAAGTTTTGCATTTTCGCCCACCATGTACCAAATTGAAGCAACATATTATACATTTTTGGAATCAGCTCAGCAGGGCAATTCTGAAATTGAAAAAAAAGGGGGGTTCCATTTGAAAAGAATGGTGATGACGTCATTACACGAAAGTGGTTCACCCTGTATATTAGATTACGATTTGAAACAATAGTAAATTGAAATCAAAAATCGACCTGTTTCGGGAATTTCTAATTTTATTGTTCATTTAGCCAATAATGAATATATGCGTTACTTTATGGACGCACTGTATAGCAGACTTCCGGTTTTTCTGGAAATGCCAGCAACTTTGTTTTTTCAAATGGAACACCTTATTCAACAGGTCGAAACAAGTGCAATTATATTGTGAGATGTCATATTCTCGAGTTTTTGAAGAAATCAATATAAACCTGAATTTGTCTTATAACTATTTCGGCAACCTGTATATCTCACAGAGGACGAATTGTAAGACATAGGTAGGTTGATAGGAATTTTACACCTCAAAATGAGGTTAGGAATCTGTATACGAGGTTTTTCGCTGTTATTCTGACCCTGAATATGTGTTCTCCATACGTCAATTTTCATTATATTTTCATGAGCTAGTCACAATAGTTTGTCAAAAGCTAGAAAGAGTGAAGTTTGCTCAGCAGTTCATATTTTGAGTGCTCTATCTTCACACCAATTTTCATAATATGATTTGTTATGGATTTTC
Source organism: Phaedon cochleariae (assembly GCA_918026855.4). Classification (NCBI taxonomy): domain Eukaryota; kingdom Metazoa; phylum Arthropoda; class Insecta; order Coleoptera; family Chrysomelidae; genus Phaedon; species Phaedon cochleariae. The sequence goes on along the minus strand of OU896723.1, from coordinate 3,278,222 downwards.
CTTCAGATTTAGAATGCTTACGTAAATATGAACCCTTTATATTTTCATATTATTCATAAAAAAATTCTCTATCCTTACTATCCTATCCTAACTGTTGCTAGAGTAAGTATAATATTGAGAAATGAGTTGGGTTTGCTCAGTAAAAAATGTTCGTAATGGTATCCGTTTCCAAGTTACAAGTTGATGAAGAAACAATTTTTTCTGCAACCGACACAAAAGTCGTCCATTTCAAAACAAAAAATTAGCTTTTGATTTGACGATTCTATTACTGACACAAACATAGTTATGTTGCTAGGCAACACTTTTACTTCTAGGAGCTAAAGTTGAACTTCAGCTCCTAGAAACCAAAGAGGCTCTACTAGGTCTTCAAGAAACATTTTTATGGTTGGTTATTTGGGTTGGGACGCGTACCTGATTCGTTTCCGATTCTGGCAGATTTGGCATTTTATACCCATGCTAGAAATTTAAATATACCATATTGTAGTTAAGTATTTTTGTTTTGACTTTGAATGGCTTCAACCACCTAATCTGTAAATGCAGGTAGAATATTCTCACCACACGTATTATTTGTTGCATATTGCATAAATATGACACGGTATCGACGTTCATTTCATTTTAGTCAATTCATTCGTTTGAAGAAAAAATAGCATGTTTCTTTCGGATCAAAAGTGACTTTACTTGACTCGCTCGGCTTCGCTAGACGCTCCGCCTCGCAAATGAAAAATTTGCTAGTCGAACAAAGTGTCGAAAGTCGAAACTACTGGCAACATTGTGATGAAACTTTGTATGAATAGTTTTTGGAAGATGACGCATCGACTCTAATATAGGGCGTTAGTTACACAGTTTATACCAAATAATTTTGAATAACACTTCCTTGAGGTAAGACTTTCTAGTCCAATTGTTATTTGAACTTGAACATCATCAAACAATTTTACACCAAATAGGTACTATCAGTAAACCTTGATAAGTATACCTACTTATGAACTGTTTTCGGAATATTTTGATTGGAAAATGATGGAGTGATAACTGTTGCTAGTTATGTATGTTATGTACAGAAAAACTATTATAAAAGAACATGGATTGATAAACAGTTTGGTCGTATCATAAGAAATCAGCCTATGTTACAAAGGTGAATTCACGTCAAGAGTTGCAAGACGAAATTGAACATCACTTATTGAATAACCTCACAGCTGATCCTCGACCGCTTACAAGAGTTACCTACACCAATTTTTCACTGAGCAAACCCATTTTATTTTGCACTGTTTTACCAACCCTAGCAAGGTCGCGACCTTTCTTCGCAACACCCTGTATATTCAACAAAAAATACCAACCAGATATATATATATTATTTTCAGTATTACAACACCTGGCTCAGCCTTTTTGGATTCATAACCTGCGTTGTGATAATGTTCCTGATAAACTGGTGGTCGTCGTTGATTACGTTCATCATAATTTGGGGGTTGTATCTCCTAGTGGTATACAGGAAACCAGGTAATATCCCAAAACTTCTTCATGATGAATCCTCAAGTGCCTACACCGAAGAAAAAAAACGAGTGAAATTCCACTCAAGGTCCCCTCATTAATGTCTCAATTTTGGCCCACGCCCGATCGAGTTGAAATTTCACTCTACTTGACAGTGTTAAATGATAATTCATCAGCCGATTCAATCAAATGTGTTATAAATATTTTCATCATTGGAAAAAGTTCATTAAATACCTAGTACAAGTTGAGTATTCATTCAGGAATTTTCATCAGTAAATTAACTCACAACCACAAATGTAGTCACTCGAAGGAATTTTCTACAGTGTTAAGAGTTGAAGATATCGGATGAAACATGAGACTTGTAGCAGTTGTTGTCCCTGCAAGGTCCTCACAAAACCCTAACACATATTCCTCAGTTCAATTCGAAACAATTTACTTCAAGTACAAGATTTCTCAGTTTGAGATCTAGACCACTCTGATGTTACAGTTTTTGAATAGTTTTTCCTTTATGGCTTTGAAACGGCTCATGAGACCCCAATCAAACTCGGTACATCATGGATCGATGAAACACATATCATAATCATGATGAATATCACATTATAGAGAGGATCAAAAGTTCGTAGTATCATATATCGAAGACTGGAACCTTTGGCACGATAATACACCACACTTTTTTAACGCCTCGACAAAATCGGTTTGATTAGTGGTAAAACAATGTATAGTGTGTCCGTATAGTATCAGTTAACAAAATCGATCAATGAAATAATTCTAAAATGTCTTTTTCTGGGGAGTCCATAGGATTCTCAACATTTTTTGTTGAGTTATTGAAAGTGCCAATACATGTCACTTTTGCAGCAATCACAAGCTACATGTCATTCGTATCACTCAATATTTTGTCGCGTGCACATTTGATGGGATGACCAAATCTGGAGGTGAGACAACCTCAATTTACTTTTTTTTATGCATGACAAATTGATATTCATCATACAGGACGTGGAAAGAAATTCTGGATTGAGAAAACGAAAACCTAATCACGAATCTGCGATTGAAGGTCTATAAAAATGATGAGTAGGAATCGTTCAAGTCTGAACCCCTTGATTTGGTGGGTGGAAGTATTAAAAACGAATATTCTCAGATAAATTATGAACATGAAAAAATGGATATATATATATATATTTGAAGAGATACAATGAGTTTTCGGATTCTCTATGTGATAAAAATATCAATTCTTTCTCGGTTTATTCAACAGATAACAACTACTTTTCTGGCTATATGCCACGACAAACATTGAACACACGATAAGAATTTGAACACAAAATCTTCTGAAGTTGAGAATTTTCTTTCTCCGTCAGATAAAAATATGTATATACACATAACATCATTCCGAATATTCAACAGGAAACATTTACTTTCCTGGCTATTTGACACGTCGAATATTGAATTATATCTGTAGAACATTCGAAAAAAGAGCAAGAGAAATAAATTTTTTTTGAAATTGAGGATTGACATGATATCAATATACAGTCTGTCCAAGAAAAGGTTGAACAGCATGGGGATCTCGGAAACAGTAGGAGATACGAACTCGTTTAAATGGAGAAAAAGTTGCGCATTCGGAGGCTCATATCAAGGGCCTTCGAAAATTTTCATAATTATTTCTAGTTTTTGAGTTGTATCGAAAAAAGTGAATTTTTGGAATATCTATTTTTTTTCTTCGTTATTATTAGTGATAAAGAAGAACTGAAAATACATTTTCGTAGCAACTTTTGATGACGTTTGATGTGGTGATACCAACTTTTGTTTTCTGAATACGGTCCTGATAATTTTTTCACAGATTCTGGAAGATTTTTTTATTTAGAATTCAACCATGTATTATACAAGGTGATTCGAATGTGTTTCGACCTAGTTCTATCAAACATTGATGGATTAGGAATTGAATACTGTGAATAAAAAATATTTCACTACATCTTTCAATGCAGCGCTAAAAATTGTTGATGAATTCTTACACGAATTACTTCAACAACTTAACTTTGACAATACCTACAGAAACATTCATAACAAATCTTCAAAATGATAACTATTATTTTCTGAACAAAGATATCCTCTTCTCACAGTTCTCACATTACTAAGCATTTCTGGGGTTATTTTATTGAATGATTCTGTGACACTGTCCCTTAGTTCTTCCTCATCATCAAAGTTATTTGCGTGTACAAAGTTTTTGATATATCCCCTAAGAAAAAATCCAGCTGTGTCAATTCAGAATGAGTACCAATCCATTTTTCTGGATAAAAACTCACGGACTTCTCTGGAATTATGTACCGGATCTTGTTGAAACCAACAGTTTTGAACGCAATTGGTAAATCATCCAGAGCTTCCTCAAGATGATTCTCAAGCAAATTTTTATAACGATCGGAAGTCTGTGTTTCATGGTAAATAGAAGGACCAATAATTCCTATACCGAATATTGCATCCCACATATTAAAGCCGAAACGGTGTTGGTGTCTCGTTGTAATGTATGAATGTTCATTTTCTCGTGTACAATAATGTGTATTCTTTCTATCGAAGATACTATGATTAGTGACCATGCTTTCATCAGTCCAGATGATTGTTCGAGGGAAATCTGCAAAATTTTGACATTTCCTGGTATACCACTCACAGAATGTCCTGCGCCTTTCGTCATCGCCTGGTTTTAGCGCTTGACATATTCTGAATTGTATGGATGGAATTTTTGTTTCCGCAAAATGAAATGGGTTGTTGATTGAAACGAGTTGATGAGGTATTGGTGTGTTGACTAATTTTCCTTCAAAATAAGAAACACACATAAATCACCTTGTTCAATACATGGTTGAATTCAGAATGAAAAAAAACTTTCAGAATCTGTGAAAAAATTATCAGGACCGTATTCGAAAAACAAAAGTTGATGATGGTTCTACGAATACGAAACGTCACATGAAAAAATCGGTAGCACCACGTTGAACGTCATCAAAAGTTGCTATCAAAAAGTAGTTTCAGTTTTTCTGTGTCTCTAATAATGACAGAGAAAAAAAATAGATATTACAAAATTTGACTTTTTTAGATAGCTTTGACATTTCATACCCATGCTGGAGATATAAATACACCTTATTATAGTTTAGTATTGGAATTATAAACATCTCAGTTAAGTATTTTTGTTTTGATCAGGGAAGCCTTCGAAATTCAAATACATGCTTGATCTGTATTTTATTCGTTATTCTCGGGATGGATAACTTGTTCTTGAATAATCACGACAAGCATTAAATTTTTTGTCTCAAACAACGATATTGTTTAGCTTCATTTGATTATCAAGTCAAACACAGTGTAGTATGCCAGTATGGAGAGGAATAAATAATCACTATTATCATTGTTGATATGCTCACTAACCTAACATTTTCCACGTCTTGTTCCTATTGCTGGCACTGGCGCGGTATTTGCCATTAGAGCACCTGGTCCATACACAAATATGTCACTCTGTGGTTGTATTCATATTGAAACTACAATTCCAACATTCTAGAAAACCTAACCTGCTGTTAATGCAGGTAGAATATCCTCACCACATGAATTATTTGTCAATATTTGTTGCATTGCATACATATGGCACGGCATTGGTGGTTATACTTCACATATTTATTTGAGTCTATTGTTTCGGTTGCAGAAAAAATAGCATGTTCCATTCGGATCAAAAGTGACTTTGTTCGACTCGCAAATTTTGCTTTCGCTCGGCTTCGCTGAACGCTCCGCCTCGCAAAATTCGCTTGTCAAACAAAGTGTCACTTTTGATCAGAACAATCTACTATTTTCTACTACTGCTATGGAAAGTACTTAGCGCATTTCTCATAGCTTGCTTAGTTTCAAAACCATGTATTGCTCATAGAGTGAGAAATATTTTTTCTCACGGCACTTTGCCCACACCACATACATTTCCATGGAGAATCAACAAAAATTGACCAAAACTTAATTGGCTGGCGTTCAGCTTCGAATAGTTGTCACAACTGACTGCTTTTGATAGATATCGCAGTTTCCATCAAATATTATTCCAACAGTTCATAATAAATAATATGATGTATACACCGAGATGTGATGATTTCGATAAATACGCCATCAGAGAGATATTGGAAAAAGCTGCGAAAATTGGAATTGTTTCCGGAAATTTCAAGAAGAAAGTATGAATTAGCATACACAAAAAATTTATGGAATCTAAAAAAAATACAGAAATAAAATCTTTTTCGGAAAGTGTACTTTATCTAAATACTTTGAGGAACTAGGAAAGGCGTCTACTCTTTGGTCACAATATTCAATGTGGCATAGTGTCACATTATAAAATGAATACCAATAAGTTACATTACTTGGATTCTTTGGATAAGTGCAGTTGTAGAAAAAGTATAGTGCGCAACATGTGGGGAAAAGTACTTTTCTCACTCGTGTGTTTGCATCACTCGCCCTTCAGGCTCGCGTGTCACAAACTTTCACACTCGTGAGAAAAGTTGAACTTTCCCCACTAGTTGCACAATATATTATTTTCTACTACTTCTATGGAAAGTAGGGCATTTTCCATAGCTTACTTAGTTTCAAAACCATGTATTGCTCATACTGTGAGGAATATTTTTTCTCACGGCACTTTGTCAACACCACATTCATTTCCATGGAGAGTCAACAAAAATCGACCAAAACTTGGCTGCTATTCAGCATTGAATAGTCAACTGTCAGAAGGAGTTTTTTAATTTGGGTATAGTTCTCATTAGTGCTTTTGATAGAAATCGCATTTTCCATCGAATATTATTTCCACAATTCATAATGAATAATATGATGTATATACCGACGATTTTGATAAATACATTGCCAGAGACAGAGATATGATGGAAAAAGCCGCGAAAGTTGGATTTGTTTCCGTAAATTTTAAGAAAAAAGTATGAATTGGCATATACGAAAAATTTATGGAATCTAATAAAATTGAGAAATAAAATCTTTTTCGGAAGTGTATACTTTTTTGAAATACTTTGAGGAACTAGGAAAGGCGTCTACTCATTGGTCACAATATTCGATGCAGCATAGTGCCACATTATAAAATGGATACCAATAAGTGAGATTACTTGGGTTCTTCGAATAAGTGCAGTTGTAGAAAAAGTATAGTGTGCACTCGCCCTTCAGGCTCGTGCCACAAACTTTCGCACTCGTGAGAGATGTGAGAGATTGGGTCTATTCAATTGAATATGGAGTTTTTGACTTGAAGAAGTCAAGTCTTTACCAAATTTAATATTTTCAAACAAGTGCACTATCTTCTTTCAAACATTTACTTTTTACTGTGTAATGTTGAGATATCCAATGAAGAGGTCGATATAAGTCTGTTTACACTGAATTTCTATTTCTAAAGCATATTCCGAGTACCAAATCGATTATCAGACCTTTGATACCTCTGGAATTTATAAAAATTAAAATGAGACTAACCACGAGAAGGTTGTTGTGCTGAAATTGTAATAACCCTTCGATTCATTTTAGATGTTAACTGGGGATCTTCCACTCAAGCCCAAACCTACAAAACAGCTTTGACGACCGCCCAAAGACTGAACAATATCGGCGAGCACGTCAAAACCTACAAGCCTCAGGTTCTGGTGTTGTGCGGCAAGCCCCAGGAAAGGCCCCCTTTGGTCGATTTCGCGAACCTGATAACCAAAAACCATTCTCTGTTGGTCATCGGTGATATCGAGGATGTAAGTTGATTTATACAGGGAGTAATAAGGGGTAGGTCTACAAAAATTGAAACAAGTGGAACTGTGGATCAGTTCAAAGTATAGTCCAACGTCCATGGAACGGTGGAGATTATGTACAGGGTGAGGAAAACTCGAAGTCTCTGCTCTATTATACCCCTAATAGCACACAACGTCCTAGGGACGTCCCTATTTGGCACAATTCAAGTCCGAAAATCCAGGACCAAAAATAAGTGTCCTTGGGACGTCCCATCCCGTACATCTCATGCAATGTCCGAGCAAGGACGTCCACAGAATGTCCCAGCAGGAACATCATTTCTAATGTTCTAGAAATAGGATCCTTCAGACGAGTAGTATATATTCTGGCATGACTTGAGATCTTATGTAATGTCCCTTCTAAGACAACCATGAAATGTCCCTGATGGTATATTTCTTCAAATATCTCTACACAGACGCCCTTAATATTTCCAGGATCGTATACCAATCGAAATGTCCCTTGGGAACATCCTTCGAATGTCCCTTGGGGATAGCCGTCGGATGTTTTGATTGGTACATGAACTGACTCATCCAATGTCCTAGAAATAACGTCTTTCAGACGTCCAAGTCGGTACTTTCAATATGTTGTCCCCTGCGAGGACGTTAACTTACACATCGCTGACGAATGATTGCTCGAAGGCTATAATACTTCCCGTAACCCAGAAAAAATCGAATTCAAGAATAATTCGTACGTCCCTGGAACATCCTATGGACATCCGATTGATATCCCTCAGCGTTGCTGATCGATTGTCCTACGGATGTCCTCAGGATGTCCTTCGTAGTGCTTGATGAGTAATACTGTAGGATTCAGGTATTCCCTAGTTGATCCCCAAGTGGGACATTTGGGCGTGTGACATAATTGTGTTATCAGGGACAGGTTATGTCACGACGAGCTAGCACTTTCTTCATTTCGAGAATCAGTCGTATGAAATTCGAGATTAACACTCTCTTCGTTTAAAATATTTTCGACAATGCAGTGTTACCGCTTCTACTAGAAAGTAGCAACAACTTTGTTATTTCTAATGGAATACCCTGTATTTCATTGCATTTTTGGATTTCCCCTGAAATGGAATGATTACAGAGATATGGGGTGTTCAACATTATGATTTTTTTTGTGTAGATGCTATCAATTATTGGTCAAAAAGGCTAACATATTCCTCACTCAACTTCTGATTAATAATCTACTGATTTTTGATTGGAACGAAAACAGGGTGGTTCAAAAGTCATAAAGTAATAAAATCTTGATTTTGGAACACCCTATATCACTGTGATCATTTCCGCTAGATCCCAAGTGTTATGTATCAAAAATATTTCATACGAAGAGACCTCAATCTTGAACATCAGCATGCACATTTTCATAAATCTCTTATTACTTATTCTCAATATAAATAAAGTATGAGCTCGTCGTGACATACCGCCCTGTATAAGAAGAACAACTTTCAAGGTGTTTTATTGACATCCTAAATTCGAGCAATAACCTCAATCACCAAATAAACTCGAAATGAAGAAAAAAAAACAAAAAAACGAGGTCTTTTCTTTTTTCGTGTTCTTTCCTGGAGAAGAATGATATTATAACGATAGAAAGTAGTCAATTTTCGAATAACCTGCTTGGTAAAAGTTCTACATCCATCCGAGCATCCATCTAAATACCAGATTGAGGACTACAGTCATCAAAGTATACAAAGATTCTGCATGATTTTCACTTATACACTTCCCTATTTCTCTTAGATACTGCAGGCCATCTGGTTAGTAATATCGATGTCCACACATGTAATACCATAAGGCGAAATATGTAATTCATTATGATCACTTCAAACAAGCTCTAGCTAATGGCATGAACCTCACCAAAATCTATTCAGTACATGAAGGAAATTGATATTTATGATACATACAGAGTGGCCCATTTGAAAGGAAACCACCCTGTTGAAAGCAACTTCATGTCCAGTACACAGCTTCGCGAATGAAAGTATTCTCCATACCCAATCCTCTTCCAGGGTTCCAATTTCAGCCAGGCAAATCAGAAACGAACGAGGAAGGAATGTTGACAACATAAATATGGACCAGGCAACAATAATTCTGGAATGGGGATCCAATAACTTGGTAGATTTCAATGCAAACAAAACACAAGCATGCCTTTTCTCTAGAAAAACTGATCTCACTGTGCCCAACATGAGCTTATCAGGAGTGAGCATACGCTTGAAGACATCCATTTCGATGCTTGGTATTACTTTCAGCAATAACCATTCTTGGTAAAATCACGTGAGATCAATTGCTAAAAGTACATCCCAAAAACATGGTTTTCTGTTTCTTGCCAGGAGCTATTTCACTTCCAGTCAGCTGCTTATGATCTATAAGGCACAGATCCGATCTGTCCTCGAATACTGTTTCCATATTTGAAGTGCAGCACCCAAACATACCCTGAAACTGTTGGATTCTGTGCAAAATAGGGCAATTCTTCTCGTGGGTGATGCCTCACTCACTCACTTCTCTGGAACACCGCAGAACAGTTGGCGATCTGGCTCTATTTTATAGATATTTCGATGGACGATGCTCTTCTGAAATATCAACAAGTGTTCCTCCCTTGGCAGTCTCCGAAAGATTAACCCGTCGAGTTGAGGCTTCGCACCCCTTCGTGGTCACTTTGGAGACCTGCAGAATATCTCTTTTCAAAGACTCGTTCATCCAACGAACAGCGAGGCTCTGGAACACATTTCCAAGGGAGGTCGTGTTTCCCGAGGCATATTACCTCCAGAAATTCAAGAATAAGAACACCAAATCCTGCCTCATTTCCCTTGGTTCTCACTATGTTCTCTGACCATTACAGGATAACCCTCTTCGTGAGAACCAGAACAAAAGAATATATTTAATCTCCAATTATGAAACGATTTCAACGATTTTCTCTTCGAAATGTGGAGAAGGATGATGTGTATCTTGAAGCTGAGCAGCGGTCACTTTTTTCAGAAACCGATGCCAACTGGATCATATTCAGATGCTGAAAAATCCAGATCTCATAGCTATTAGCGAAAAATATTCAACATCAACAAAACTTTGACTGAATCACTGACAAGTTGTTCATTATGCATGAAGAAGCTTTTTATGTATTGATATTCCTAATACTAGGCTCTGCAATAACAGATAACTGCGCAGATGAATGTTGAAATATCGAATATAGAAGTAGATATTTGAACCTCAAACACTGGAATTTATCGATTTCTCCTTAACATCCTTTTTTTGTTCGTTTTAGAAACCGCTCACTCACAGGGACAGACTAACCAATACGAGAAAAGTATACGATTACCTGAGAAGCAACAAAATCAAAGCTTTCTACACCATTATCGATAATGTGTCTTTCGAATTGGGTGCCAAAGCTCTCCTGCAAACGACTGGTATTGGAAAACTGAGTCCAAACGTGCTGATGATGGGCTACAAGACGGACTGGATGACTTGCGACAAGGAAGAACTTCTAGCGTACTTCAATGTCTTGCAGTAGGTATAACTACGATATATCCAGACCCCTCACTGACTACCATTTTTTAAGTGAATACTTATTGTCCTAAAAGCACCTATGAAAGCACTGTTTTTGCTCAGAAAGTATATCACATCACCATAGCAATGATGCCTATAAGTAAAAACGAAAAGTGTGGAATTATTATCGCACGTTCACGTGGTCTTTGTTTGGTCTGTCCCAGGCAACCAGATGACGGATGATCACATCACTGTGACGTCCCTTACTGGTGATTTTTCTTCAGAGACGTCACAAACCAATTTATGACGTTATTATGACGTACTTTCTATGACGTGATAATCACAACATCGATTGAACGTCACCTAGAAGGATTAAATAAGATGTCAGTTTCATGACGTTGCATGTTTCCAAGACCATATCTAAACCATGAATACCTAAATCATCATGTGAAACCGTTAGGTTAGTGACGTACCTATATATACAGGATGGGCATTTTCAGTGACGAAAAGTTTTTAGGAAACATCGTCTTCTCATCAATTTTACACACATATATAGAAACATGTACGCCTTGGTAACTTTATATATATGCTTCTAGCTTCGATAAAAGTATAACTGATTAGAATAAAGCAACATGCAAGTTTTATTGAAATTGAATATTCCCAAAAAGTGAGAGAACACATTTTTCAAACTTCGACACCCTGTATATCTCGGAAACTAATCAAGCTATATATGTATATATAAAGATGATAATATTGGTGAACCCATAATGACACCGTCACTTTATGACGTTGCAGTGACGTATCTATGACGTCTAAAAATCACGTCGGTGTGACGTACCAATTTAGTAAGCTTTGTTATTTAGAAAATTCCTTATTAATTTGCTATTCAGATTCTTGTTAGATGACAAACAATGCATAAATATACGTTACTCAACAATATCCTTTTCATACCTATCAAACTATTCTCGGTTTTGTTTACATCTCGCCGACACAAACTACATATTTCATTATACGAATACGGGTAACTGGTTTTATTCTGATGGAGAAACGTACTAAGGGATAGGGCTGTTGAAAAGATGATTGAATGGACATGACACTGAAGGAACCACCAAGCCGACTCAACAATGCATAATCAATATTATATGTCATCAGCTGTCAGTGGTGATTATCGCCCCATGTTCGAGGATACTTTTTCACGTGTCAATACCAAATTTGAACGTCATTTTGACGTCATTCCGACGTCACAGTTTGGTGAGTGAATGATGTCAATAAACGTTAGTAATATGACGTCATTGGGATTTGACTTATACACGTCATTTATCACGTCATACGACGTTAACTCCTGACGTCACCTTGGTCATTCAACTGACGTGAAAAGACGTCACTGAAAGGTCATCTGGTTGCCTGGGGTATGCTGTGTATATTTTTTTTTTATCGCTTGGAGCGCACGAAAGGGAATCCCTATAATGTTCAAAGAACATCGTGCGTTCCTAGGGAGGATAGGGACAGGAGGTAGGTATTGGAATTTTTTTTGAACTTTTGGAGATTATATGTTGATAGGAATACTACCACAGGCAATGAATTCCAGAGTCTAGCCGTTCTATGGATGAAGGAGTCTTGATAAAGTGCTGTTCGACATCTTTCGAGGTTGACACCGAAAGGATGTACTGACTGGGCTTGTCTAGTCCGTCTGATTGGTATTGCTAGTGAATGAATGATAAATAATACTGAATTATAATATTTCAATACTTACTATCACTGAATGAACATTTATTTTCGTGAGAGTTTGAACTTTGCCCTATTCCGGATCAATGAAAACTAATAATTATTGTTTAGGTTTCGGAATTTGTCATTTTCTCATGATCTGCGAGACTTAACCTCATTGCTGTCAATGCTGTCTACACCGGTGTGGCTCGGGTCTGCACAATCTACACTCGTGACTTGGGTATTTTCTGCTATATCTTTGGTTGCGTGGTTACGAGGTGCGTGGTAGCTCTCGACCAAGATCTCGACAACGAGGAAAACTTCGAATTTAATAAAAAATATAATTTCCAAGTCGTATCACTTTCAATTCTCATTCTTCGGAAATCAATACATATTTATCCACCTTATTTTGAGCAAGATTGATTTCAACATAGATAAAAGACATATAACCAGTTATATTGAAAACAATTCAATGTTTCGTATTTTCTCAGTTCTCAGTGACAATTGGTGACGTTGATAATCAAATGAGTTACAGGATGTTTTCATTGATTGATACGAATTTGCCGTACAAAAAATCCATTTTTCATGTTGAAAACGGGAGCAGATTCGTTCCCGAAACATCCAGAGATAAGTGAAAATTTGATATTTTTCTATATACCTTCATTCCTCTTTTCCAAACCTTTTTCAATACGAATTGTCACTGAGAAGCTAGTCATTGTTTCTTTTAGGCTCTTTGATAGGAAAATTCTTTAAACGCAGTGACATTTTGGGGCAAATCATCAGATTCGTCCTCACTACACGTATATTGAAATAGTATTCTTTTTGTTTATAGAGACGAGGAGAGAAAATCCCAAAGAAATCTGGAATAATCAATTCAAGAATCATTTGAAAGTAATAGTTGAGGAATAATAACCGAGATAATAAATTTTGTGTACCAGCCAAACTGGAATAAATTCTATGAGGAATAAACAAGTGGCGTGTTGATATCAACCCTCTGATGTATTTCGTTCTATTTTTGAATTCCTCATGAAAATACAGACGTATTGCATGTATAATGTTCTATATACTCATCGTCAACTGTTTCAGAAATATTATTTACACTTCCACAGTTTACTAAACAATTTATTTATTCATTGTACGATGTTGACTGGACTATTGCGCATCCAATTCTCAGCCTAGCCTAGCCTAGCTAGAATGGTCACGCTGTTGTACATTGTTCACAAAATACAATAATCACGTGTCTTAATGCAGATTGTCATATTCTTCTCTTTGCTTTCAATTTGAATTTTCGAATATACAGTGTGTCCATTCAGTGGGTATTTCTTCGATATCTCGAAAGCCGTCGTAACCTACAGAGAAAAACTTTGAAGGACAAACTTTTTCAGTTACTAAAGTCGCTCATTTCAAAAATATTTCCAACTTTACTGGATGTTTTATGAAAGCGCGGCGACTCGGAGATAATTTTTTTCGAATGGGACACTCAGTATTATTTATTCGGAATTTGTTCCACCAAGGTTCACCTTCACATCGCTGTAAAAAAATTGAACTTGGTTGCGGCGTTGCAAAGTTATAATTGATGAACCCATTTTTAACACTATTGAAGAGTCATGTTGCATTGGGCATGGTATTTTCATTTATTGAAATTTTGAAAATATCTTTGACCTACAGTAGTAGCAAGGTCTCACGTACACCAATCAAGTTATTTTGTGATATGATCCTTTACAGGGTGCTGAAATTTACAATTTGAATATTGTAAGATTCAGATGACGTTCATTAGAATTTTCCATATAGAACACCCTATATTTCTCATCACGGATTTATTTCGACATCACTCGCTGAAGAAAAAAAATCAAAATCGGTTGCGGCGTTTTCAAATTATGAGTAATTTCCTTATGTTTATCACTATCTCAGAGCTACTGATAAGGCATGGTTCTTTTATTTGATTTAAGTGTGGGAATATTGCTTGTCACATGACATTCGAGGTTCAGGTTCTACATAGATCATTCAGGTATTTTTGCGATATATGCATTCTCCAAATTTGAAATATTCCGTAATCTTGTAAAACGTGTTTCTATTTTGTTTACATTCTTTTGTTCATTATTCATTGTTCATTATTTATCATCAAGTTTCCCAAAAGAACTCACTGGAGCACAATTATACACTGAAAAATACCTGATATACTCACAAAGACATGGATTATAAATTGAATATCTGGTTCCATCTTCTTTAGTTGGCGCATCTTTGAAAATGTTCCCTATAAGTAAGTGATTCAAGATATATTTGATTGTGGCGATGTTTGACAGGTCATTACACAAGTAATGGAAGTTTGCCAAAAATATTTTCAAAATTTGAATGAATGAATATAAACCATGCACAATTCAACATGGCTCTTCAATAATGGTAAAACTAGATTTATCAATTATAACTTGGCAACGCCGCAACCGATTCCAATTTTTTTCATAGCGATGTGAAGGTAAACCTAGAAGCAATAAATTCCGAATGAACAATACTGGGTGTTCTGTTTGAAAAACGTTTTATAAAACACCCAGTAATGTTGAAAATATTTTTGAAACAAGCAACTTTAGTAACCGGAAAAGTGTTCAAAGTTTTATTCTATAGATTATGGCTTCCGAGATATCGAAGAATCACTCACTAAATGGGCACACTGTATGATAAAGAAAAGTGAATTATGGTAGTCATATTGAAATATTATTGATAAAAATGCACTACTTCACAAACCACAAATAATTCGAGAATAATAATCTAATAGCTTGATGGAACAATAATTCACAATTGCCTTAGTTTTCACTTCTATCAGCAGTCCCCAAAGACTGCCTCCGCACTTGCTATTCAATTAACACGATTATATTAGCTTGGTATGTATGATAAAGTATGTTTGTATTGCGGAATCTTTGATCGTGAATCTGACCATCTTCAAAACGTCGAATTGAATCGTATCTCTAGACACTCATCAAGAACCATAAGCAGTAGCATAATAGATTCAGTTTTGTTCCATTATCCTGATCGAGATCGCCAGGATGGGCGATTTTTTTTTCTGGAATGAAATGGTGAATGATGTCCGCCACCAAAAATTCGAATTGATCCTTCACCAAATATTCAAATGTTCTTTTTTATCCCTTCGAATAGCTTCACAATGTTTCTTTTATATCCAAAGGTACAGATTCTTCCTTAAGCTCTTCATCTTCAGAAATGCAATAAAATACAGGGTATACTATTTGAAAGTTGTTGCTACTCTTTGATAGAAGCGGCAACACTGTATTGCTGAAAATATTTCGAATGAAGTGTGTTTTTTTAGTTTTCCATTTTACCTATACTATTTATTTCAAATACATTCCGAATTATGAGAGCAGATTTTCCATTTTTTCAAATTAGAGAATAATTTATGGACAGAGTGGATCAATGAGAAAACTTTCTTTCTACGGCATTCGAAATCACAGCGAAATAAATTTCCATATTGCAAAGATCACCCAAACAGTACCACTGAAACGATGATTCAAAGGTAGATACAAGATCTTGCAGAAATCCCAACTTGGGGAACCAAACAACCTAGTTAAATTCATCGCCACCAAAACGCTAGCCTGTTTTTTCACTATGAAGGGGGATCCAAGACCACTTTATCTATGCTCGGTATCACCATCGATAATACTCTCTATGACTCTATGAGGAAAATCATGTTCGATCCATCGGAAAAGTTGCTTCACAAAAACTCGGTATCTGTTTCCATGCAAAAATCTACTGTACATCACAACAGTTTCTCATGATCTACAAAGCACAGATACGGCCAGTTTTAAAATACTGTTCTCATGTATGGGGTTCAGCACATAAAAATACACTGATGTCCTCAGATTCCATCCAGATGAGAGCCATTCGCCTGGTATGAGATATGTCACACTCGCAAACTCTTTGACCCCATCAGAACACCCTAAAAAAGTCGGCGACTTTTCACTTTTCTATAGATACTTTCACGGGAAATGT
>OU896723.1:3239981-3261322 GCA_918026855.4 Phaedon cochleariae | reverse complement strand
TTCATTCATATTCGTTAATCGATCTGCAGGATAAAAATCGAATTTCTTTGATAAATACTTGTATTAGATTGAGAATTGAAGTAAAACAATATGCATTCCAAATTATTATTATTCGATCACTACTGTCGGTCGAGGGTGGAACGATTTATGACTATAAGGACATACAAAGATTTTTTCTGGTATCTAGAATACCTACCTACATTTTTACATATACATGAAGTTCGTGAGGGAGCCATGATCATGACCCTTATGACCCCCTCCTGGATCCGCCCCTGCATAACGGTAACGAAATCCAATTCCTGTCATGATTCACGATTCACCTGCGTGTTAGTCAAAACGCGAATTTTTTGCTAGAAATTTCATAAGCAATTCCCCTCTCGTACTTTGAAATGCTCCGAAAGCTGTGATATCTTTATGATCTCTATATACGAAGGAATATCGATTCGAGAAAGTCTGTCTCATATCAGCTCATAAAAATAGATATACTTCTGAATGATAAATTTGTCAAGCCAAGGAATCAGTAGAATAGAATAGAATAGAAGTTTATTCGTGCAGTACATACATAAAGTGTTTGCATACGTCAATAGTAATACATAGTATCAGTATAAATCAAAATCAGTATAACAAAAACAAAAAAAACATTGTACAGTGAATATACAGTCAAATACAAAACTCTTGGCAAAGAATACAGACATAAAAACAGAGATATAGCAGTACACAAAATATCTGTTACTACTAGGCAGTTAACGAATTAGTTAAACGTTCGAAATGAACAAAATATTCTTCAAATGTGTAAAAGGCATTTTCTAAAAGAATGTTTTTGATTTTTACTCTGAAAGTGCTTATACTCATGTCAGGAGACTGAAACTCATTAGGTAACACATTAAAAAATTTTAAAGATAAATATAAATAGGAGTTTTGCGATTTACTCAACCTATATTTGGGTAGTCTCAAATTTGTTTTGGTTCTGGTATCATGGTGGTGTATGTCCTCCTGCCTGGTAACTTTATTTTCACCTCTTAATTTTTTGGCATAACACAAACATTCATATATGAAGCAAGATCGCAGAGTCAAGATGTGGAGATTTTTGAAAAAAGGTTTACAATGGTCATCATATTTGGCCTGTGCCATAATTCTGACGACTTTTTTTTGTAATTTGAATATTATATCTGAATGACATGATGAACCCCATACTATCAGTCCGTATGTCATTATGCTGTGGAAAATGCCAAAATAAGCTACTCTTAAACAGTCTGTTGTTATTATTTTGCTAAGTTGTCTTATTACATATATACACGTTGATAGGCGCTTCGATAATTTTTTAATATGAGGTAAGAAATTTAAAGATGGGTCCAAATACACTCCAAGAAGCTTCACTGGTTCAAAATTTTCTATATTATCTTTTGTTGAGAAATCTAAAGTTCTGGTTTTATCATCATTCAAAGTGAGATAGTTGCTTCTAGACCAGTTTGTTATGAAACTTTCAGATTCGTTAGCGTTGGAGAGTAAATTGGAAGGCATAGTGTCACATAAGAGAAAAGTGGCATCATCAGCATACATCACCGGAGACACATTCGTTAGGTTGAAAGGCATATCATTAATATAAATAATAAATAATACAGGACCAAGGACAGAACCTTGTGGTACTCCATAATTGACTTTCAAAGGTTTTGATATATCGCCGTTGAATTTAACACGTTGCTGGCGACCTGCAAGGTAGGATGTAAATAGATTTAAGGCGTTTCCTCTGATCCCATAATATTCTAATTTTTGCAATAATACACCGTGGTCCACCGTGTCAAAAGCTTTAGACATGTCGTAAAATTTTGCACAGCACAATTTACGCTCTTCAAAAGCTTCTATGATGTTTTTATACATTTCGCAGATTGCGTCGATAGTGGATCTCTTCTGTCTGTAACCAAATTGAGCATTATTCAATAAATTCTCTTTTTCGAAGTATTCTAATAATCTATTTTTTAGGACAATTTCAAATATTTTTGAAATAATGGGTATAATAGAAATAGGCCTATAACTGTCTGTGTTATTGTACTCACCTTTCTTGTGTATAGGAGTAACTAGTGCTATTTTGAATATTTGAGGATACATGCCTTTCTCGATACATATATTTATTAAATTTGCAATAGGCTTAGCAAGTGCATCGCTAACCAGTTTCAAAATCTCACTGTTAAGGTTGTAAGTATCTTTAGATTTACTATTTTTCAAATGTGATATTATGATTTTGATTTCGATATCGCAAACTGGAAATAAAAAGAATGATTTATTTGCACCAGGTGCATTATTTAAAAACGTTGAAAACTTGGTGTTGTCTACGTTATCAAA
Source organism: Phaedon cochleariae (assembly GCA_918026855.4). Taxonomy (NCBI): domain Eukaryota; kingdom Metazoa; phylum Arthropoda; class Insecta; order Coleoptera; family Chrysomelidae; genus Phaedon; species Phaedon cochleariae. The sequence goes on along the minus strand of OU896723.1, from coordinate 3,258,982 downwards.
GTTGGTCATTAAGTTATTTATAACATCAGAGAAGTAGTCCGAGAAATCAATAGCTGACAATTCAGAAGTTACATGTGAATATTTATTTTTTCTATTTTCGTTTATTATGTCCCATGCTATTTTTTGTTTGTTATCAGAAGTTAGAAATCGTTGACTATTGGCATTTAATTTTCCTTGTTTTATTTTGTTTTTGTATTCCTTCTTCAGAGTGTTATATACCTGAAAGTCTTTATTGTTTTTTGTTGAACAAGCAATTACATGAACAGCATCCATGGTGCGTTTCAATCGTTGCATATCATCATCGAAAACAAACTTTTGTTTATCTGGCTTGGGTATTTTTATAATTTTTTCAACAAAACATTGATTGTAGAAGGTTGATAGCATATTGACCAGGAAGTTTGCAGATTCATCAGGATTCTTTATTTCATCAAATATTTCCCAATTTACGTTATTTACACATTCTATGAACTGTTGCTTTCCATGTTCAGTCATAGGTCTGCATGTAATATACTTGTCTTTTGACGTGTTACTTGTGGCAATAGAGAAGGAAATGCCTTTATGGTCAGACATATGTGGCTCAATTACATCCACGATCAAGTTTTTGTCAATGTTAGTAAACAGATTATCTATTTTTGTAGCACTAGTGCTGGTTACCCGTGTATTTTTGTAAACTTTTTCCTCTAAATTGTATGACAAGAAAGTGTTTATACAGTCATTCACATTTATATTATCCAAGATATTGAAATTAAAGTTAAAGTCGCCAACCACAACAATTTGGTTATTAGAAGGTATCATTTCCAGTACATTATTTAGTGCATGCAGGAAAATATCAGTGTCACCCTTAGGAGATCTATATAAACATAGGAAATAGATTTTTTCATCAACTAGCTCTGTCAACGTAAATTCAGCATGAATATCTACACAAAATTTGTTGATTTCTATAGATTTGATTTTAACCAAGTCCCGAGCAAAAACACATACACCACCATGAGCAGACGTGCTTCTACAGTAATATGCTACAAGTTTGAAGTTAGGAATGACAATGTTTGCTAATTCCGTTTCGGAAACCCAACTCTCGGTGAGAAACAGTATATCTATTTTGTTAATACACAGAAAATATTCAACTTCACTTAATTTGTTGCTTATACATTGAATATTTATATAAAAAGCATTTATTCTATTTTTACCAGATTTCAGCTCATTACCCAACCTGTCGCCTGTCATTTCAAATACATTAATTGTCTGAATCTTGGTATAAGTAGCTGCGAAGTGTCCTGAAGATTCTGCTTCTATGGTTTTGATATCAGCTGGGAAGGGCGGGGGTATAAAAAATTATTTTCATATTTATTTCGGGTGTCGTCAGTTTTGTCACCATGAGGTGCATTCCTGGGCTTCAGTTGAAAAAACCTCTGTATGTGGGCACCATGTGGCCATATTGTTGGGTCCATTGCATTCTGGTAGTTATAGTTGTAAAGACTAACTTTGAAAGAACTATAGAGATGTGGATGCTTCGAATTTAATGCTGTTACGACCACTTCAGGAAACCGTGTTTTGACAATTTCCTTCAATTCTTCAGCAGTCATTCTGGGATCAACCCTGTATATATGAATGTCGGCAAATTTTGGGACCCCTCTGATTTCTTTTCCATTTATTTTGATTTCGTCATTTCTTCCAATGATTATGTGTTTTCTGTGTCTTTTCCTTTTTACATCTTTCCATTCATTCTGATTTTGAATTTCAGATGGATGACTATTCCTTTCCAAATTTATAATTTCCTTACATGCCTGTTCGGTGTTAATCTGCATTAGTGCAGCTGCGACATCAGTTTTAGTAATCGCAGACTTTTGAGAAGAACTGGCAACTGCGCTATATTTGGCGCCTTCAGACATCGGAACAGGTGATACCTTTCCCGGTATAATATCGCGCTTATCGTCAACGATATCATCATTTTTTGCTCCATTGTTTTTTCGAACTGTTTTTGGTCGATCTTCATTTCTTTCCTTCAATAATGTTATTTGTTCACTCATCAAATCAATTTTGTCGTATAATTCCTTGATCAAGTTGTCTTTTTGTTTCAAAATATATTTGAATAGATTCATATCCATTACCTTATTTTCATGGCTTAAATTATCCATGGCGTCAAAAAATAGCTGGTCGATGGATAGTTCTGGTTCGCAACACATGATTGAATCATCACTGGTAAACTTAACGAAGTTGCAATTTTTAGCACAGCTCACGTGGAAGTTGTTTGCACAGTTTATACATTTTAACCCGTTTACGACGTTTTTTTTGCACTTTTTGCAGCATTTATTACGGAGAACATTTTCGGGTGATCCCAACGCGCTAGCCATGTTGTAGGTATACAGTGCAGTGCACAAAAAAACGGCCAGTGCTGTAACTTCTGAATTATTCGAGAACGGATTTCAGAAATTGGTTGGTGGCAAGTATACCAAATTGCTCAATAATTGATGGAACAGTTTTTGTTTTATCACTTCTGGTTTCACTGGAAACGATCCCAACTTTCGAATTTCAAATGGGAGACCCTGTATTGAATTCCATAATGATATAATAATAATATATGATAAACTACTTACCAGATGAAGTGGGACAGCCAAAAAGTTGACTAATTTTGATTAGATATAACTCGAACATTTCTTGACCGATGTTTGATTTTCAACCAAAGGTAGAAAGCGTCATCTCTGGGCTATGCGTCATTGGCGTCGGGTTTTTATTTTTGCGATTCGTTCTCTTTGTACAAAGTGTGAATTAAGAGCCGCAAAAATTTCAAATTTTTTATCAAAAATTTGGGAAATGTGAGGGACCCTAGAATGGGGGAGACCACTGATTTTTTGAAACGACATTATCGTGAACTCTATACTGAAAAACTACCAGTGAATTAATTTTGAATTTTTTCATTCATCCTAAGACGATGAAAAAAATGAATTAGAATATGCCCATTTCAAAACACACAATTCCTGTTCCATTTGAAATTTTGTCAATTCATTGGTGTGACTGGTGCGACGTCTTAGTCCCAACACGCCTATCGTCCTTGAACTCACCAATCACACTGCAACACTACAGAATGACGAGGTATCAGAGAGAGATAGCTACGTCACGGCTCCACCATCATATTTAGCTTTTCGAAAAAACGAATGAATTATGCTGATTCCAAAACGATATAGATTCGATTCCCTTCAACTTCAACTCATAATATTGATTGTAGACCAAACGTAAATCATGATTCGTCCATTACAAGAGGTTTGCACGGATTTCTTTCCTCAGTGGTCTTCCCCATTGTTTTTAAGATGTTGGGTGAATTATTGCTCCGATACCTCGAGACGCCCATGAATTTTTTTTGATAAATTGAGTTGCTATGGAAAAATCGCCATTTTATGAAATTCCGTTTTTATTTCAGAATGTGGCCTCTTTTAGTTCAACAATAACAGTCAACATCTGAACTGCAACGAGGGATATTTCCACTGAAGATAATTACCACCAGTGGCACGCAAAAAGGGGTTTATGATATTTACATACAAATATTCGTTTTTATTGAAAAAAATTCAACACTTTTCTTGATTGTTACAGTTGAAATAATGTCATATACCTTCAATTAGCATGATTTCTACAAATTCAGAGGCGCGCGAAAAAGGGCTTTATGATGTTTAGAATAAACGACAAAAACGTTTTTATTGAAAAAAATCAACAGTTTTATTGATCGTTACAGGTAAAAAGTTGCCATACATTCAAAAAAAGTTCCAATACCTACCTCCTGTCCCTATCCTTCCTAGGAACGCACGATGTTCTTTGAACATTATAGGGATTCCCTTTAGTGCGCGCCAAGCGATAAAAGAAATTAGCATGATGTTGAAAAATTCAGAGGCGTGAGAAAGGTGATTATGTAATGTGAACAAATTAAAATTCCAGTCTCATTACCATTGTTTTATACTTATTCGAGGTGAGCTTCCTAGTAATCCATTAGCGTATTGAAGAGGATCCATCATCCAAGGCGATTCAAAAAGTTTGATATGGAAACATTTTTAATAATTTCATCAAGTGTTGCTCTTTGTTCGCTCAGTGAAAATTTCCTGATGTTTCTTGAGCCGTAAAATTTGATTATTTCGTCAGAAAAAATATTCATTTATTTGGGGTTTCTTTTAAGTTTCTTGAATAATGTTCTCTTATGTACTCACGTGAGCATATGGTTTTTATTTGTATGCCGATGGATTCATCAAAAAGTAATAAATTATATGTATGCACCCTGTAAATAAATTGAAATGAAATGAATTATGAAACTGAAATTTCAATCTTCCTACGTAGAATCACCTTTTGCACGCCTCTGAACTTGTCAACATCATGCTAATTAAATGTATGGCAACTTTTTTATTGTAACGACCAACGAATCTGTTGTTTATTCGATAAGAACGTTTTTTTCGTTTCTAAAATCATAAGCCCCTTTTTGCACGCCTCTGAATTCGTCAACATCATGCTTACTGTGGGTATGACACCTCTTCAACTGTAATGATCAATAAATCTGTTGAATTTTTTCAATAAAAATGAATTTTTTTGTTTCTAAATATCATAAACCCCTTCTTACGCGCCACTGGTGTTGATTATCTTCAGTAGAAATATCCCTTGTTGCAGTTTAGATGTGGGCTGTTATTGTTGGACTGAAGGAGGCCACATTTCGAAATGAAAATGGAATTTCATAAAATGGCGATTTTTCCATTAACTCAATTTATCAAAACAATTTCAAAGATTTCTCGAGGTATCGGACCAACCATTCACCCAACATCTAGAAATGAATTCTAGGGTCCCTCACAATTCCCAAATTATTGGTCAAAGATTTGAAAATATTCCGGCTCTTATTTCACACTCTGTACAAAGAGAACGAATCGCAAAAATAAAACCCGACGCCAATGACGCATAGCCCAAGGATGACGCTTTCTACTTCTGGTTGAAAATCCAACATCGGTCAAGAAATGTTCGAGTTATAGCGTATCAAAATTAGTCAATTTTTTGGCTGTCCCACTTCATCTGCTGAGTAGTTTATAATAATATTGAAAAAGTACAGTTTTGTATAAAATTCGATATGGATTTACAAATATAGTTTAAATAAACCGCAAAACTCACTAAGGCAGATTGCCTGTGCGTGAGTTGTTAAGATTTATATAATTTACATTGGTTTGTTCTATACGAATTCTGATTGTATTACAAATTCAATTTTGATTTTGATAACAATGTAAAGCACTCTCACTTGCATTGAGAATTAATAAGCGTTATTTGAATCTTCTTAATTGACGTTCTGCATGAATAAACACACTGTCATATTGCCCGAATTTGAATCTACACAAGAGCCTTCTTTCCTAAATGAAAATATTTTGTTGAAAAAATATTCAAATGAACACACTGTCACGTCACATTGCTCAAAAAATAAATCACCGTTATCTGAATCTCCTAATGTCATCATTCCAATTTATCAAATTGGAATTTTCATTCGAACAATACGTCAGATCCAGATCCGGAATTAGGAAGCGAATTTCCATTCGCCATTCGCATAATTTATTTTCGGAAAGAATGAACACTAATTCAATGTGAAGGATCTTCCGTTTTCCCTGATTTTCGGGGTTCTAATACGAAAGTTATAGCTTTTTTCTTGTTGTCGAGCAGTGTCTCGAATGGCAATTTCAGATATCACGGTATAAATGAGAAGAGAAGATGAATCGGATGGCCTTTATTGAGATGGACGTCTTCGTTCTGTGGCGCATTCCTGGTAATGGATGTATTTTTTTCTCCCGAAAAATATCTGACAAACCATAAGAAAAACACGAAGAACGAAGTCATCAAAAAGACCGAATGTTCAGAATGCATTCACATTCATTCAATGATTATCACCTATAATCTCCCTAGCAGCAGAAATATTGACGATCATTTTTTTCAAGGTCACTCATGTTCTTGTTGGTTGTTGATAGAAAAATTTTCTCGACTTACCGAGAAAAACATTATCGAAAACTGATTCCGCTGCGTGGTGAGAAAATTGCATGAGTTTTGGTTGATTTTGATATCAGGAGAAGATGATTCCTACTCGAATAATTGCAGCATTCTGCTATGGCGCATGCTGCAAACTTCATTCACATAGGAAATCACTATCATTTCGCGCTCGTTGGAAAATATACTATATTTTATACGAGTCGATGCATAGATTTCGGGAGGATGTAATTCAATGTTCTTCGTGGCATTTGCCAGGAAAGTAGTTGTTTTTCTTTCGTCATCTACCATTATTGTTCATTTCATGAACATTTGTGTGGAAATGACTTTGAGCTTTTTGTAATTTTTCAAAATTCCATTCCACTTTAAGCAATGTGACTATTTCGTAGTATAGATATAGTATTTAATTATTTAATTCAATTCGGCTTCTTCCTACGATATTTTTCTCATGTGAATGTAAAAAGTGCTAGTAAAAGACCACATTGGGAGTTGAAAACGAATTGTAGGTACACCAGAACGAGCTAATGAGACATTATGGTCAAGGTTGATGAAGCAGATACGAATTCTTTTTCTTTTTATTTCATTTGGCTTCTTCCTACGATATATTCTCTCCAATGTTATCGTAATTGGGTGTGAGTAACGCAAGACTAAACAATTCCAACAACAACTTGACCTCTTCTATTTGTTTACATAGGCCATATCATCATTTTGCAAGAAAATCATCGAAAAACGAACATTTCTCTGGCACTGGCCAAAATTTGATAGAATAGAATAGAATAGAATAGAATAGAATAGAATAGAATTTATTGGTGTCTTTGAAAATTTCATTCATTACACACGTCAAATAGTTTGGAACATGTCCGTAGATATAAATATCTTGTTATAAAAAATATTAAAAATAAACGATATGTGAACATAACAAATAAAAGCAACAAGTATACATATAGTTACACAACACTGATTTATGGTTTAAAATATTTTTAAAAGTAATAGGTACGTAAGATGGGTGTATTTTCATATATATGTCATGGTGTTATTCTTGTTAAATCACAGGACAGAAATTCATCCACCGAGTAAAAACTGTGTTTCAGTAGAAGCTGTTTGATAGCTAATTTGAATTTTGAGGAGCTGAGCTCTTTGAAAGATGCTGGTACTTTGTTATATAAATTCAAATTGATTGAGTTCTTTGATGAAATATTGAGACGAAATCTAGGATTTATGAGCTGGGAGTTATTTCTGGTGGAGTAGCTGTGTAGATCTTTATGTCTGCTATAGCTGTGAACATGATCATGTATTTCAACCAAACAATAATACACATAAAGTGCAGGAAGTGTCAATATTTCTAATGCCCTGAATAAGGGTTTACATGAATCTTTGTAAGCTGCCTTGGCAATTACCCTAACTGCTTTCTTTTGTTGAATGAAGGCACGGTTTGCGTGGGTAGAGTTACCCCATAAAATCACGCCATAACTCAGATGTGAGTGGAACAATGAGAAGTATGACATTTTCAGAACTTTCTCATCAACAGTATTCCTCAACCGCCTGAGGATGAAGGTTTGAGTTGACAACTTTTTACACAGTATGTCAATGTGTTCAGCCCACCTAAGTTTGCTGTCTAGGGTGATACCTAACAGTTTTACTGGTACATTTGTAGCAACGACAGTGTTGGAGGAAAAAGTAATTGACTGTGTTTTGGAGTCATTTTGAATCAGGTTGTTGGGAATGAGCCACTCACTGATTCTGTTAGAAGCTTCAACATCATTCTGATGAAGTTCTGTTGAATTCAGGGCGGAATTGTAAAAAGTTATATCATCAGCGAACAATATACACTGACTTGGTTTGATGTGATAGAATATATCATTTATAAATATTATGAACAGAAGTGGCCCAAGAACAGATCCTTGGGGCACTCCTGAGGTTATCGGCTTACACGCTGACGTATTGTTCTTGTATGACACGTATTGAGTTCTCCCGCATATATATGTCTCGAAAAAGGAGTAAGCTGTCCCTCGAACTCCATAAAGTTCAAGCTTTTCAAGTAAACCTCGATGTGGAACGCAGTCGAAGGCTTTGCTCAGGTCACATAAAGTTACCGCAGTTTGTTGGCCATTTTCAAAACCTTCGACTATATCAGACACCAGTTGACGAACGGCTTGAATTGTGGAGCGGTTTTTCCTGAATCCATATTGTTGATCATTTATGTAATTGTTAAAGTCAAAATACGATGTCAACCTGTTTTTAATTATTATCTCAAAAACCTTACCAATAATTGGAATTATAGAAATCGGTCGATGGTTTTCTGGTAAATCAACGTTGCCTTTTTTGAAAATTGGTATTAATTCACTTTTTTCAAAAACGTCAGGAAAAACTCCCCTACGGAAACATAAATTGAACAAATCTGTAAGTGGGTCTGCAATGATATCTCTTATGTTCTTGATAATCAAGCTGTTTAGACTGTGAACATCATAACAGCTGGTGTTTTTCAATGAATCTATAGCATTAATTACCTCGTTTATAGAAACAGGAAAGAAAAAGAACGAATTTTTATTGCTTGGCAATGTTTTCAGGAAAGAATTCGAATCTTCATCAGTAGTCGTTAGCCGTTCAGTTAACAATTCATCGGCTGATGAAAAATAATTGATGAATTGGTCCGCTGTTAATTCACAATCAGAAAAATCAGTTTTTGAGTGTTTGTTACGTTCGAAATTTATCAGTTTCCAAGAATCTCTGCATCTGTTTTGAGAGCTTTGTATGTAGTTACTGTAAGCTATTTTTTTAGATTCGTTTAAAGCAGAATTATATTCTCGTCTGTATTTTTTGTAAATGTTTTTATTCATATCACTATCAGAGGCATCGCTAATGATTTTTAATGAGGTGAGGATATTCCTCATTTCTTTCAATTTCTGGTTGAAAAAATTAACAGGGTGTGCTGATCGGTTGCCTGTTTGGACTTTTAAAGGAAAATGTTTTTCAACATAAAAGTTCAGAGTATCCATCAGTATTTCTGATAACAACTTTACGTCATCTGATTGTTTGAAAATATCCCAATTGAAGGAAGATATGTCTTTCTTGAATGCCTCAGCATTATGGGGAGTCAATTTTCTTCTCAAAATTGTTTTTTAGGTTTATGACAAAGTGGTTCATCTATCAGAATAAATTGTGCTCGATGATCAGAAAGACAGGTTTCTACGACACCAGATACATAGTTGTCGGAATCGTAGTTGGTCATGATATTATCAATACAGGACCCTGTGCCTGTTTTTATATCGATTCTGGTATACTCATCAATGATAACTTCTAGACCAAAAGACTTGATTAAACAAATTAGTTCAGTCAGAATTTGACTATTGACTTTGAAGTTGACATTAAAATCACCAACGACGATTATATGTGTATATCTGGATGATAAAAGTAGTAATATTTCTTCAAATTTATCCAAAAATATATTTACGTCACCATCAACTGGTGATCTATAAGTAGCAACAATGGCACACTTCATCACTGGAATTTCCACTCCACTAAATTCGGCATGTGACTCAATGCAATAATCGTTCAATGCAATAGGTTTGGATACGATGTTAGATTTACAGAATATCGCCACGCCTCCATGTTTCTTAACTCTTCTACAAAAAGAAGCAGCCAGAGTAAAATTTTTGATTTGGATATTGTTTAGATCATCATTCGATAGCCAGTGTTCACTGAGACATAGCACAGATACGCATTTTTGTCGAATAGAAAATGTTCAAGGACATTAATCTTGTTTGATAGACACCTGATATTCAAATGTAAGACACCCACCTTACTGGATGTTTTGTTATTAATATCACTAGATATGGTCAGTCGTCCGTCCTCTGTCTTGGTTTCCAATGAAAAAACCTGCTGATGCAAGCTCCCTCCGGCCAGATAATCGGATTCATAGCAGCTGTGAAGTTTACTTCATTGATGGTCACCTTGAATGACGCATATTTTGCCGGAAATTTAGGCACAATCGATTGACATGATACCTCGGAGAAGTGGTTCTTTAGCATCAACGTCAAATCCTCTGCTGTCGTCTCTTTGTTGACTCTGCACACATGTAAGGTTGCTAGTTTCGGAACTCCTTTGATGGGCAATCCTGAGTTTTGCCCAATAATGAGTTGTTTTTTGCGACGGTTGTTACGGTACTGCACTGGTTTCCATTCTTCATGTGTTTTTGTTGGTGTTACATCATCAGTATCTGCGTTGGGATCTTTCACTAAGTTGATTATGTCATTCATTTTCGTTACTGTTTCAACTTTCAAAATTTCAGCCGAAACAGTTTCCGGCATTATTGGTGTATTTTTATTTTTATTCACTTGTTTATTTGCGGGTTCATTGACCTTAGTCTCCGAGATCGCAATTTGGCCCATATCGCTATCAGAAGTTTTTACCACCTTCGTTGTTTTTGTTTCGAGACTGGCGATCCCGTGTTTCGCGTTTTTTCCAACTCGCTTTGGGTTTGCCTCAGCGATGTGGAATTTATTCAAAAGTTCTATGTGATCTTGAAGGATTTTTATTTTGTCGCGTAACTCGCCAATTATAGTATCCTTTTGTTTTATTATATAACGGAAGACGTTTATATCCACCTTTTTATCATCTGAAGGTCCTTCCAATGCTTCGAAGAAGCAATCGCCTGATTCCTCTACACTGGACTCAGCATCACAACATATTATAAAATCGTCATTTTGAACAATCACATTATCCGCCGACTTGGCACATCTCAAATGATATACGTTAGTACATTTCACACATTTTAAGAAGTTTACTGCAGTTTTATTACATTTTCTGCAGACCGCACTGCTAACGTGACTACTCGCGCCGGCCATACTTCTCAGATATTCCAAAGATTGTCAAAATTAATTATCTCACTATTTTCAAACTGCCATTTTCCCATTATTTCTCTTGGTTTTTGAGATAGATTACAAAATTCATTTTGGTGCTTGGCGTATTATTAATAGTTATTCATCTATCAAGGCGAAAAGTAAGCTTTTATGGACCGTAGCGTCGCCGGCGCTCGGGCTATGAACACTGAGGGAAAGGTTTTGTTATGATAAATAAATTGATTTGTTTGAGTATGCTTCGTTGAATATTAACGCCATCTTCTTGTCATCAATATACCTTATTAAATATTACCATGTTTTTTGTAAAAGAATCGTTGACCGAAAACAGAGGATTCGTTAGAAGCTGATTCTTTTAATATTAACATATGTTCTCAGGAGTAACTTCCATGAGTTTGTCACAAACCTGTTCGTTTATATCCAAACTTTATGGAATCTTACTCTCGAATTACCATTTATTAACTGGTAACAAATTCTCTCCACAGTTTAATTGCTTAGATAATAAGAAATTGTTCTTGAGAGAAACAAATTATTCGTTATACAATTATTGACCTTCCCATGACGTAGTGATATTCTCTTCGGCGCATGCTCGAGGTTGGAATGCAGTAGGTAGTCGGAGTCAACATGTTAGACTGCAAAGGACGCTTGGAGTGGCCTAATAATCAAATATCAATGGCTAACACAAAAAATTGTGGTGTGCACTGTTGAATGTGAATTTGAGTTTCATCAGTTTGTGCTGGAGCATAGGTATGACACGAAGTGGCTGGTGAGTTTTTCTCATATTGTTTTCAATTTCTAAGACACAATAGCGAGTCTGCATGGTGAATAAATCATACTAGCATTTACTTCTTCTATTAATTGAATTCCTATATATTTCTCATCGTCTGACTCTAATTCTTACCAATTTGATAACTATTAGGCATGCTGATACATTTTCTCTAAAGCTTGTTCTATAGACTTCCAAGATGGAGGAAACACTGAGAGGGTGGGGTCTAGGAAATTTTGTTGGAAGATTCCGCAAGGTAAAATGGTTGATCTTCCTGTAGATAGGATGATGATTGTACAGATCAATTGTGAGGAGATGACAAGTGCAAATTCATATAAGTGAATAGATTCATAAGAATGGATGCAAATCCACAAAATCCTTGATTGAAGAAACAAGGCTCAAATATAAAATTAATTAGATAGTAACCAATATTTGTTAATAGTTAACATGCCTGTGTTATTGTCAATCAGTCTTCGACAACTGTTGAGATATCCATAAACATGCCAAAATTTTTGTATCTCATCCATTTTAATCTGTCCAAGTGCTTCGAAATTGATGCATCAGATAAAAAATCATGACTTTTCGACCTAATGAACATCGTTGACCTTGGAAAACCTGATAGTTTCTTATTTTCTTATACTTTACAATCATTATGAATGATTAAATGCAATTTCAACATCCTTTCGTGCGCTCCAAGAGATGAAAAAATACCGTACCGATTATTAAATGGGACAAGATATATTATCTCTATCAAGAACTTGTTTATTTTTATGTTACAGATCATTCATATCAATATAGTGGATGCTCGATACCACCTGGATTTCTGGTCTGATTTTAGCTCTTTCCATCCAGATGTTTTGATATCAAAATATATATTATGTAACTATACTGTAAACTTTTGCTTAAATAAATTTGTTCTCAGAGACTCTTTATTCTTTCTGTTAGGAAAAAACAATTGGAACCATCGATCATCGACTCAAAATATTAACTATCAATAACCAAACAATATATTATATATTGACGAAGCATAACTTATCAATAACAAAATGATTCCTTATGCTATAAGTAATGCTTCTTTATTGAAACAATGCCTCCTTTCTGTACAACACTGGAAAAGCTAAAATTAAAACGCAGCGTATTAAGTTTTAATATAGATAACTTAACATATAAGTGACAGTCGATTGCATTAAGAAAACGTTAATTGAATTTAAAGTAACGTTACATTATTATTAACAAATCAATTTTAATGCAAAATGGGGTGAAGTGTCCACGAAGTGATATTTGTTAATATTTAATATATGTTTCATGAGATCAAGATTATTATAACTTAATATTAACCTGTATATTCGTTTGTAATTTTTTAAAATACCATTAGTTTGTGATGAAATCATGTTAGTTAGTCCATATTCAACAACGTCATTCGTTAACAATAAATAAAATTTCTTTATTGTTAATAAACTGTTCTCTCAGTGAACAGGTCCATAAAAGCAAGTTACGCCCGAAATACTTACATCATTTCATGCACTACCATGTTAGACATCTAACAACTGTCGGAGAGGAATTTATTAATGATTTCGAATTCATGTGGCCAAATTATGATGCCTCTGGCGAGGAAAAATCGAATAGTAGTCTACTCGAAATTAATACTACTTCATCGGTGATAAAGTGCTTCTTCACGCCCGCGAATCTGGGCGATAAAATGCCACTTCACGCCTGTTCGTGCATAGTACTTCATTGAACGAAAGTTAAGGTACTCGTGTTCCAACAGAATCTATCTTATTATGTAGTAAAAAGAAGGAAGGACCTGGGATAACCCGAGGATGTATGCATAGTTTTTATCTCTTGGAGCGCACGAAAGGAAAATCCTATAATGTTCGAAGAACATCGTGCGTACCTATAGGGAGGATAGAAGGAGGGAGTATAGGTATTGATTTTTTTTCAACTGTTGGAGGTAATAAGATATTGGGACTATGCTTCCATTGGCGACGAATTCCAATAAACAGGGTACGAACAGATCATAGCTCCATTCTCTTTCAATCATCTGGTGACTTTGGTTTTATTGGAAACAATATCCAACAGTTTTGAATTATATAATATTTTGCATTTGGTAACACTGCTAGCTGTCAGTTGTCCGCCTGCGCGCGGTAAAGCAGCCAGTGTGTCCACACACGGTGTCTAAGAGGTTTCTGTTTCGATCAGACACGAATTATGTTTCATAATATATAAATTTTATCACTGCAAATAGTGAGAGTTTTTTGTGCGTGTAATTCGACTTGCATCACATAAAATTTGTGACCCAGGTAGCCAGACTGACGAATGTGACGTCTATAGGACCGCTATCTAAGGTCTTTTTTGGTCTCATACGTCTTTTGACCAAATTATGACGTCATGCGGACGTCCTTAATGTGACGTCTTATGGACAGCCACTGTTTGACGTCGTATAGACGTCAATCTATGGTCTTCATATTTTTTTGAGTATTATTATCATTATCATTATCATTATCATTATTATTATTATTATTATTATTATTATTATCATCATTATCATGTATGTATAGAAAAACGAAGTTATAAAATAAATTAATTAATTTATCTAAATAACTGTATGAATGTATGATGAAAATGTATTTTATTCCATAGGCTTCCCTTGATTTTCAATGTTTAAATTTAGCGCCAAAGACAATTCTCACTCACCGACCAGATGGCCAATGGCGATCAAGTAATTACACGAAGAGATTGTGTATGCGACTCGCGACCATCTCGCGACTGTCGTTAGTGGCGTTAGTGCCGTTCAGCGGTCCGTTCTGTGATTCAGCGTCAAGCTTGCATCGTGCATGGTGCGTTCCCGTTCATGTTCATGTTCATTGTCCATCGTCCATGTTCGAATGGGTGTTGTTTGTGAACGGCGTCTGTGCCATTGGATTTGTTAAGAATGTTAAAATATTGAGTGGTATTTCTATACAGTCTGTTTTCTGTTTTTCACGTGAAAGTATTCAGGATGTATTGTGTAATACAATTTGATGACAGTGGAAGCAACAGTGTAGCTGTTGTTCACGAAACTTGGCTGACGCTGTTGAAAATAGAAGTGTTTTGGCCGCCATTTAAAGACAGCAAAACATACAAAAGAGCTCTCTGTGAAGGGGAGCCATCGGCGCTGTAATTTTTAACTATACACCTTACATTACTATCTTGTTAATAAAATCTTCATTCGTAGCAAATTTATTTTATAGCACAAATGATTATCTTCCTCACCCGATTATAACCATTAACCTCAAAATTTTATAAAAAAAACAGACGTCTTATCGACGTCGGAAATTGGTCAGTAGTGTCAGTTTGAGGTCCAATTTGAAAACACATACTGACGTCTAAAAGACTTTGAAATATGACGTCATTTGGATGTGTCTTACTTACGACGTCTTTTGGCCGAATGTGATGCCGTCAATTAGACGTCATATAGTCGTCATGTGCTACCTGGGGAATCGTTTTACGATTCACAACACAGAGCAATTCGCTTGTTTCTGTATACCAGTTTTCCTGTAAATAGACTATAAGAAGTGCATCGCGATATGTTCTCGGCTCGTGTACATAAACCCTTGTAAATAGTGTAAATAAAACCAACCAAACAAAATCTACAGTCCACTCATTCAAACCCCTTCAATGCAGTTATTCTACAGGTTTCGTGTATTGGAGTCCCTGACATGTCATTGCTGTCGCGTCACATTCATAGGCGTTGAAAGAGATCTTACAAAATATTAATTTCATACTTGATCTCAATACGACACTATTCAATTCTGTTTTGGAAGGATGGTAAAATGTGCTGCGTTAGGCTGTATCAATCAGTTGGATGGCATATTTGAATTAGTCATCTTTCCATCAAATGCAAATGAACTTAGAACATGGAAAGTGAAGTGACCGAATGGGGAAAATTGGTACATACATCATCAAAATATTCGAGGTGAAACTAATACGAAATCACGTATTATACTTCCACATTGTGCCTATAATCATCCACTCCACAAGTTGTTAAATTTTAGGAGAAACAGTTTTGATTGAAACGGAGGATTAAAAGAGTTGGCATGTGCCCTACTATTTGAAAAATTATACCTACATTCAGGAAATATTGAGTGTTCGTGAAAACTGCAGAAATGATTTCGACATGAATATACAGTCTGTCCAAGATAAGGTTGAACAGCATGGGGATCTCGAAAACGGTAAGAGATACGAAATCGGTTAAATGGGAAAAAAGTTGCGCATTCGGAGGCTCATATCAAGAGCCTTGTGATACCGATTTTTTCATGCGACGTTTCTTATTCGTGGAACCATCATCAACTTTTGTTTTTTGAACACGGTCCTGATGATTTTTTCACAGATTCTAAAAGGTTTTTTTATTCTGAATTCAACCATGTATTAAACAAGGTGGTTCATTTGTGTTTCGACCTATTTTTGGCCATCATCATTGTTTTTTCGAAACTCCAAAGGAAAAATGCCATCAGTTCCACTTATTTTGAAGGAAAATTAGTCAACACACTAATACCTCATCAACTGGTTTCAATCAACAACCCATTTCATTTTGCAGAAACAAAAATTCCATCCATACAAATTCAGAATATGTCAAGCGCTAAAACCAGGCAATGACGAAAGGCGCAAGACATTCTGTGAGTGGTATACCAGGAAATGTCACTAATCATGGTAGCTTCGATAGAAAAAATACACATTATTGTTCACGAGAAAATGAACATTTATACATTACAGCGAGACACCAACACCGTTTCGGCTTGAATATGTGGGTTGCAATATTTGGTACACGAATTATTGTTCCTTCTATTTACCATGAAACACAGACTTCCGAACGTTATAGAAATTCGCTTGAGAATCATCTTGAAGAAGCTCTGGATGATTTACCGATTGCGGAAGTTCAGAACTCTGTTGGTTTCAACAAGATGGCACTCCGGTACATAATTCCAGAGAAGTCCGTGCGTTTTTATCCCTTGGCCGGCGCGGTCGCCTGATTTGACACAGCTGGATTTTTTCTTAGGGGATATATCGAACTTTGTACACGCAAATAACTTTGAGGATGAAGAAGAACTAAGGGACAGTGTCTTCGAAGCATTCAATAGAATAACCCCAGAAATGCTTAGCAATGTCTTAGAAACAACTGCGAGAAGAGGATATCTTTGTTCAGAAAATAATGGTTATCATTTTGAACATTTGTTATGAATGTCTCTGTAGGTATTGTCAAAGTTACGTTGTTAAAGTAATTCGTGTAAGAATTCATCAACAATTTTAAACGCTGCATTGATCGAATGATGTCGTGAAATATTTTTTATTCACTTTTCAGTATTGAATAACTAATCCATCAAGTTTGACACTAAATGATAAGAAATAAGTGGAACTGATGGCTTTTTTTCTTTTGGTAGTTCGAAAAAACAATGATGATGAATAGAAATAGGTCGAAACACATTCGAATCACCTTGTATAGTACATTGTTGAATTCAGAATAAAATAACCTTTCAGAATCTGTGAAAAAATTATCAGGACCGTATTTAAAAAACAAAAGTTGATACGAAACGTCGCATAACAAAATCGGTATCACCACGTTAAACCTCATTAAAAGTTGCAATGAAAAAGTATTGTCAGTTTTTTTGTATCTCTGATAATAACGGAGAAAAAAAATAAAATAGAAATTCCGAAAATTCACTTTTTTCGATATAACTCAAAAACTAAAAATAATATTCGAAATTTTCGAAGGCTCTTGATATGAGCCTCCGAATGCGCAACTTTTTCCCCATTTAAGCGACTTTGTATCTCCTACCGTTTCCGAGATCCCCATGCTGTTCAACCTTATCTTGGACAGACTGTATACAGCACACATAACATGAGCACATTAGTTTAAGTACCTACATACAATTTTTCACCATTTCTCAACCATGAGGCTTAGTCTGAAATCAAAATTCATTCATTGATAGGTACTGCCTATGAGCAGTCCCATTTGGTGAAACGTATTGAACTTTCTGAAAAATTTGCTCACTGCCTCACAAAGATTATGCTGGAGCTGAAAAATCAAAAACCAAAAATGTATCATAATCATTTGGATATAATATACAGGGTGTTTCAGACTTGAATGTACATACGATACTGGCAGATACAGGACACTTTGACGGTTTCAAAGCCCCCCTATTGATTTGTTTACCGTCTTTTATAACTGCGATACAGGACGTTATCTTGATTTTGGCAAAATCTTTATCTGGTCATAATTTTTTAACCACGTTGTATAATCTATTCATACTTGGTAGAAATATTTCTCATATATTACACATCAAAACTAAATGAAAATTAAGATCAGAATCCAGGTCCGTCTTAAGGAAGAACAGAAAACTTTTTTATTTCAAGAACAACACTCTGTACGGCAAAATTTTGTGGATCTGTTTTGATATTTGGAAAGAGCAAGTTGAACGTCATTAGAAGCAAATTAGGTGAACTATTGATAGATTTACCGCAGCTCATGAATCAATAGTGGAGAATAAAATGAGCCCTCGAAAATTTCCAAAACCACAGACGTTATTCTGTCGAACGAACAGATCTATCTTTTCACCCCAATGATGTTGAACTTCGAAGGACGTTATTATTTTGTGAAATAATCGGATTTTGAATTACGAGTTCAATAAAAATGACTCAAAATGGAGCCGAGTATATCAGAAAATAATAATAAAACATCTGTCAAATCGGATGCGCGGTCGTAAAAAGTAGGTCATTTCATTCGTTTTTTCCTCAAGACGGACCTGGATTCTGATCCCGATTTTCATTCAGTTTCGATGGGTAATATGAGTGAAATCGTTCTACCAAGTATGGATAGATTATACAAAGTGGTTCAAAAGCTATGACCAGATGATGATTTTGCCAAAATCAAGAAATCGTCCTGTATCTCAGTTATTATGAAAAACGGTAGACACATCAAAGGGGGGTGATTTGGAACCATCACAGTGTCCTATCTACAGGTATCGTATGTACATTCAAATCTGAATCACCCTGTATAAGGTTGAATGAGAAATTACATGAGGAAATTACGTATGATACGCCAATGTCCTCAATATAACCTTAAAAACAACAAATGTCAGAAATCTAGTTTTTATCCCCAGAAATAAATAAAGATGCTTCACAAACACTTCAGAGTGAGAGAACACGAGGATCTGTCCGTACCCTGTTAAGATGACAAGTCAATTTACATCAAGGAACCCTAAGATGAGCGAGTGTTGGTGGGTTGTTAGGGCGAATTGGTTCATTTGAAAATCTCAGAGTTAGCGTTGCTAGGAGGTCGAATGTATCGAGATGGTTTGACTAATGTAGAAAACGCTCAACTCAAAGACAAAAATTGAGAAATCTTGTCGGATTTCAAC
>OU896723.1:3200480-3239481 GCA_918026855.4 Phaedon cochleariae | reverse complement strand
TCACATTCATGTTAAGTTAACCAACCTTTTGACATCGACGAAATTAAAACCAGCCTTCTACACCTATAATCATCCAACTCAGGTCGTTATTATATTTGTGCCTTTACCAGACCAAGCGGGAGTATTCAAAGTGCAATCACACAATTAGCCGAGACTTATTTACTCGTAGCGTTTCAATTAGGAGGAAACTGAATTACGGGAGTTTGGCAACTGTGTCGGCGTTGTGAAAATGGTTTATGTATGCAAACGATATTACTTGAATGAAATGTTGCCGGGACGCGCCCCAAAGTCGAAAATTAATATTGGCGGATACGCCATGCGAAGGAATGGCGAAGTCGCGAAGTGAAATATAGGAGATTGAAGTGCATCCGCTGCATCCACCATAAATGTGAGGTCGTGTCGATTTCAACGTGTCAGGATCATATACCTAATATGTATACATATACAGTGTGTTTGATTTGCAGCTTTTTCTTGGGGTTTGGAATCGGTTTTCTAAATAAATTCAAAGGATTAAGTAGAAGTACGTTTCGCCCATGGTCATGGGCTTTGTCAATTTATTAATATTTAGCTGTCAACCAATTCATAATTCCGGTGATTGTGGTGTTCTTGTGGACATTTTTATCCAAACCTACTGTTTCTTTTTATTTTCCATTCTTTTTTTTTGGAAAAAGTTGAAACATTTTTGTTTCATTGTTTCATGTGAAATAGAAAAACGAGGGAACCTACAATTTGTTGAGGTTAATTTGGAACTGAGTTCAGTACCTGACTAGGTCGGGAAGTATCACATTGTTTGTTGTATTTGTTACTATGAGAATCTTGATAGATAAGGTTTTGATAAATGCAGATGATAATTACCATAGCAGCGAAAAATTGGCTGACAGCTATTTGACCTGAAATTAGTTGTCATTTAGATTTTCGAAAGTTAGGTTGCAGTTATCGCAATAAACTATCGAATGCAGCAGCGATAGTGAGTTTGGGAAAGTCAATACGAAATTTCCAAAGAAGCAGTTAGAAGGTATAGGTATTCTGGTCAAACTTCAGTATTTGATACAAATAAAAATCAATAAAGAAGGAATAATATATTCCACAGAGGAATGTAATGTGGAAATGTGTCACCATTGAATTGTCATTCTACATATGGTTGCCGAAAAAAGTGTGTACGCAACACGTTCAAAAACAGTTTTCTTGGACTCGCAGACTTCCAGGACTCGTCTACGGCTTGGCCTAGAATTTTGTCTACTCGTCAAAAAGAAATCAGTATTTTCAGGACTTGATCCCCTGATCCCCTTTCGGAAAAAGTGTCATATTTCATTTTGATTTGCGAAAAACTTCTCAATGAATAATGATTTTGAGCGTGTTTCTTATGCCAACAATTCAGAATTTGATTATGAATATTCAACATTTCCAGTTAGTTCCATCTTATTAGAGTTAATCGTGATATTGATTGATCCAGAAAATACCCGCAATGAAAATTTACTGAATATCACAAACTTATTATTTACTAGGTGAATTTTTCTGGACGCCAAAACGAAGAATGACCCTTCTTACGAAAACTGATTGTTTCACAGAATTCTAACAAAATACCTAATTCATGTGAAAGTGATTGAAGAATTATATGTTGGTATAGTAAAAATGGAATAAATCTTGAAACAATAGAACTTGGCGCATTTTTATAGCATCGGTTACAATTTCTCAGTGACGTGTTTGAGGAGGGGGGCGCCTTCCCCACCAAAACAGCCTACACTCGAATAAAAAAACACGAAAATGTCGGTTCATCCAGTCTTATTTGATATTCATGGAAATCTACCATTTAATTATTGATATATGATGATTGTTTCATGCTACACGGTGTGAATATTTCATACACTGAAAAACTCGTCGAATCGTTACTTCATACCTGAAGTGGATCCACGAACAGTTGATAGAAAGAATATTATGCTCTTCGCCCACTGGTCAGTTAGGTAGTTGGTGGCGGTGGTAACTTTGCATGAGTAATCTCGAGTCATATCAAAACAAGAACTAAGAGCTGAAATAATAATGTGGCAAAAAAGATAAACAAAGAAACCAGATTTGCCTTCTCCAGCAATCGAAGCACTTTGTTTTGGGGCGAGTTTGTTTCCTGCAATAAAGATTTCACTGCAAATATTTGTGACTCTACCTGTATCAACGGCAACAGCGGAAAGGTGCTTTTCAACCATAAAGCGCTTGAAAACCCACTTAAGGTCAACCATGGGTGAAGAGCGTTTGTATGGTCTAACTTTACTCAATATTCACAAAGAAGTTGATTTGAATTTTGAATATGTGATAAATAGGCTCGCCACAAGTAAAGCCAGACGAATGAGCCTCGAAAACCACTTAAAATCATTTTCCAGAAATCATTCAATTTGGGAGTCTCTCCTAACACTTGGAAAAAATCATTTCTCTCTCTTATTTTCAAATCAGGGGGTAAAAATGATATCAAAAATTATAGAGGCATTTCCAAAATTTCATGTATGCCAAAAGTGTATGAATATATACTTACGGATGAACTATTTGAAAGTAAACATATTATATCAGAACAACAACATGGTTTCTTTAACGGTCGATCAACCGCTACCAAACTAGGTGTTTTCCAGAATACGGTGTGTGATGAACTTGAGAGGGGTTACCAGGTGGATGTTATTTATACAGATCTTGCTAAAGCTTTTGACTCAGTAAATCATAAGCTATTAATAGCTAAGTTGAAGGGATTTGGTGTGGTTGGCAGCTTTTTGGCACTGATAAAGTCTTATTTGAGCAGTAGAATACAGTACGTAAACATTTCTAACAGTACATCAAATCCAATCTATGTGACTTCTGGAGTCCCCCAAGGATCCCACATTAGTCCTATACTGTTCTTATTATTCATAAATGATGTCACTGATCTATTTCAAAATTCCACAGTATCACTCTATGCTGACGATCTCAAATTTTATAAAGAAGTATCTTGTTTGAATGACTGCCAGATTATCCAACAAGACTTGGAGAAGTTTTGTAACTTTTGTGAACTGAATTTATTGGATATAAATGTTGATAAATGCAAGGTGATGCGTTTTTATAGAATACAAAATCCAATTGTATGTAATTATTTTATTGATAATGTCAATTTACAGTCTGTTGAATATATAAGTGATTTAGGTGTTGTGTTCGACAAAGACCTTAGTTTCAACCATCACATAAATAGTATTTGCAATAAGGCCTTGAGAATGCTTGGATTTGTGAAAAGACACACTCAAAATATATATATCCAATATTGAATCGATAAAAACATTATATCTATCATTATTCCAAATTTTTTGGGATTTTCTCTCCTCGTTTCTATATAAAAAAAAATATGAATATTATTTCAATATACGTGTAGTAGGGACAAATCAGATGATTTGCCCCAAAATTTCACTGCGTTTAAAGAATTTTCCTATCAGAGAGCCTAAAAGAAAAATTCACTAGCTTGTCAGTGACAATTTGTATTGAAAAATTTTTGGAGAAGAGAAATAAAGGTATATAGAAAAAATATCGAATTTTCACTTATCTTTGGACGTTTCGGGACCGATTCTGCTCCCGTTTTCAACATAAAGAGATTTTTCCAATTGCGTAGTGTTCTGGAATACAACAGCATGATCTGGTCGCCATTTTATCTTGGTCACAAAGAAAGACTTGAAAGAGTTCAGAATTGCTTTACAAAATTCATAATCCATGAAATGAGAATGTCTTTTCATGAATTTGATGCTACTACGAGGCTCACAATAGCTAACATTCAAACTCTTGAAGACAGGCGCAAACTTGCTCTGATCTTGTTTCTGCACAAAATTTTTAATAACTCCATCGATTGCTCTGATATCCTGAACAAATTTTTCATAAATGCTACTCCTAGGAATACTAGAAATAGGCAGTTTTTCTATTTGCAAAATCACCGAACTAATTATGGCAGCACTGCATTCACATCTAAACTTCAGAAGAATTACAATGATCATTATGCTTCCCTTGATATTTTCAATATTTCATTGAGTCGCCTTAAATCACAAGCAAATCACAAGCTGCGGTCTGAATTTGAATTAGTACATACATAGTTCTATGTTTTTTTTGTATCCTATATTTATATAGTTTTTATGATTTTTAACGTGTTGAATGTTTATTGTTATATAACTTATATTTTATACTTTATGTACCATTTGGAATTATATATTATTCTGTGGTGTACTTTGATGAATAAAATAAATAAATAAAGACTGGTCAGGTTGAAATATTTGATCTGAAAAAAATTTATGAGTATGCTATTCTCCATGTTTGTTCATTGCTCAGCCAAAATAAAAAAGAATGGTTGTTCGGGGTGTTGTTTCGTTTAATTATATCGGTCAATGTATCACGACAAATTTTGGCAGCATTTTTATTTTTGCCTCGGCCACCCTAAAGCAAGATTCTAAACACGCCACTGCAATTTCCGTATCTCCCTTTACATTTTGTGAGATCGAAGTAAGTACCTAATTCCGAGATACTAGGTGATAATAACAAAGAATCTTCATCTGCAAAATTTCCTTCTGGAGTATACGAACGTTATTCTGGGACACCCTAAATCATTTACGCTGACGCTTCAACATTTTGGCACATTGTCAAATGCAGAACCATGTCATGATCCAAGTTCATCTCCATTATAACTCTCCCAAAACTATACAGCCCCAGGGGCGCATAAAAGTTCCGACATCGAATTCAATTTAGCATACAAAAAGACATTCGAAACAAGGAACGCGATCGGAACTGTTGTTACAGGAAGTTTGAAACATTGTATCGAAAACGAGAATCTGGGTTAATCTATCGATATCATGTTTTGTCCAATGATTTATAAATGAAATAGTAATTTCTACACCAAGGTAGTGAATAATTTGATGTAAAATTTACACAAATGATGAGATTTATACAAAATTCTCAAAAACACGACATGTTTCACTAACACAGTAGCTTCGTCAGGTGATATACTGGTACAATGAACTAAACTGACGATGGTTTGCTTAACTTTTATATATCCTACTTTCCCAACTTGAAGGATTAGTTACCTGTGGACAGGTTCGATAACCGTACTTTTATGTAGATATTGTGCCTAATTTCCGAAAATGAAGGTATATCGAGCCTGTCCACAGGTAACTAGTCCTTCAAGTTGGGAAAGTAGGATATATAAAAGATAAGCAAGCCAACGTTGGTTCAGTTCATTGTACCAGTATATCACCTGACGAAGCTACTGTGTTAGCGAAACATGTTGTGTGTTTGAGAATTTTGTGAAGATATTATCTTTTGTGAAGTTGTTAACATTTGTCCTGGATTTTCATCAAGTAACGGCCTGAAAACCCTGAAACTGTTGGATTCTATCAAAAAAAGGACAATTCGTCTCGTGGGTGACGCCTTTCTCACAAACTCACTCATTTCTCTAGAACACCGTAGAAAAATTGGCGATCTGCCTCTATTTAATAGATATTTTCATGGACGATGCTCTTCTGGAATATCAAAAATTGTTCCTTCCTTGGCAGTCCACGCGAGATTAACCTGTCGAGTTGAGGCTTCGCACCCCTTCGTGGTCATTTTGGAGACCTGCAGAATATCTTTTTCCAAAGACTCGTTCATCCAACGAATAGCGAGGCTCTGGTCACATTGCCAAGGGAGGTGTTCCCCGAGGCATATAACCTCCAGAAATTCAAGAAAAACACCAATTACAGGATATCCCTTCTCGTGGAAACCAGAAAATAAAAAAATAAAAAGTATTTTGCGTGGCATCAGACAGGAAAGTGGTTGTTTTCCTCCGGTCACCTACCATTGTTGTACATTTTATAATCATTTGTGGAAATGTCTTTGTGCTTTTTGTATTTATTTGGGTTTTTTATATTCTTCCATGATCAAACGGAATAACCGTGAAATAGCTCTAGACAAGATGATATCACTTCTAGAATCCACTTTACTGCATGTTCATTAAACAGCGCTTATATTCTGTTCTCGAAATATCACGATTCCAATAAAACAATTCCGATTTTCCAGAATAATCCGCGTATTATTTTGATCTTTCAATATTTCATTGCATTCATCACCTATATAGGTAGACGTTGATGAATGATATATGAATTTTATTGTTCTGTTTGCATCAGGCCTGCATTCTTATTTTCTTTGGGAATATGGCATAAAATCCAATTTATGAAATCCGTAGAACGCATTCAGGTTGGATAAAGGAGTATAATTGAATTGCACGCAATGCAATGGATTTTGATGTCATGCTGCATGAGGTGCCAATCTTAATTTCATTTGTAACGGTTCATATTTTGAATAAATGAAGTTTCATTCTGCAATTTCAGCTCTATCACTATCTGTGTTATTTTGAAAAACCCTATGAAATTGTTGTTGGAATCAGCGTGTACATATATTACTGGCACTCGACACGTGTTTGAATCTATCTGAATTTATCTATAGCATTTGATACAAAAATAGTAATCCGTTGAAGATCGATGTTTGGAGATGCTTGATAGAAGTCTTAGGAACTATGAACACACTTTTATAGATAGCCAAACTGAGAAAAAAAATTAGACGATGAAAGCGTAATAGAGAATATCGATTATTTAGGAGGGGTGAAAGAACTCACAGTCACAACTCCACCCCATGAACAATTTAATAATGACCAATGGTCATGACCAACAGGATATGTTTTGAAGGATTAATCCTTCATCATCAGCATATTTATGAAAAGAAGAAAATCTGTAAAGAGAAAACAACGCTCATGTTAGTTTTTAAGTATTGTTGAAAAGTCTGAATATACCTACCATTATTGGTGGAGAAAGCTAAGACACTATTTTAAACCACGCATAGTGCGGGTGGATAGCTTCAACATTATTTTATGCACGCCCGGGCGTAAAGTAGCACTTTACCGCCCGGGTTTGCGGGCGTAAAGTGGCACTTTACCGCCCGGCGGGCGATACTGTCATTGAGCTGGTGTTAAGCTAATGTCACTGTCATATCGATAGAAATCTAGATTGACATTAGGAAAGCATGAAAATAGTACTTACTTTCATCATAAGGTACGAATCGTCTGGTGCTCCACTCAAGAATAACTCTATTTCTTCTCTGCTCAGAATCTTCGATTTCTTTGGTTTATAACCGTCAGATTTTCTTTTCAAAAAAGCTATCAATCTTGCATATTTACTAATATCTCAATTATCATGTACATTTGAAGTAGCTTTCAACATAGAAGAGGGCTTACGAGATTTTGATTTTTACACAAAATAGGCAAGAAGCACACTTTCAGTGTAGTTCTTATTTTTTACAACATTTCTGTCGCACCAGCTTACGAATTCTTCGTATACTTTGTCGTATATTTTTTTTTATTTACTTGGCAATAAAATCGATTTTGCTTCCTCAGCTGCCTCACTAATTTCTGGTGGAGTACAATTCACACTTTCTTCATCACTAGAATTCATTTTGAAATCACTAATGAATTATGTATGATTACACAAATTGACAGTTAATAGGAATTAATAGGCCAGTAGCCATCGAAAAATTGACTGAGTTGCCATGGTAACGTTGATTCCATACTTCTTGATTAATTGTATTTGCGATATGGATACAATACAGTCTCACTGCAACCGTGATGTATTTCTATTGTGCTTGAGGGGTGAAGAGATACCTACATGAGGTATCAAATATATACAGGTCGTGCATAAAATGTTGTATGTACTTCGGGCGTAACTAGCTTTTATAGCCCTTGCTATCGTTCGGTCTATTACTTACACGCTGCGGTCAATAAAACCCTATTTTACGCCCTTTATACATGAATAACTATAATGCCCTTCTAAATGAAGTGAAAAGCATCTCTTGACAATCACCCTTACAACTGTGGTAATTTATGGATTAATAAAGTTTCTATTTCTATTTCTATTTATATTTTTATTTCTATTTCAATTTCTATTCTTCGTATTTTGTGATATACCTACCACATGGATTATAATGTACATAGGAGTATATATTTCCTTTATATTTTCATTTAATCTCATCAGCATGCTATATACAATTTCGCTTGATGTAATTCGAATGGAACAGTGAAATTATGATCAATTGAAGCTTGTTGCTTGAACTCATCATAATTTGTAGGTTAAATACAGATGAAGAGACGACATTTTTCCACTTTGAACAATATCAATATGTGTTGAGACTGAACGAATTCTTCAAATTTGCATGGCCAGTCAAAAACGAAAACCTAATTCGGAAAGAAGTCGGAACTTGCTTCGAAAGCAATGGAACATGAAGAATCAAATTTATAGGGTGAGTAATATATATGCCACATAAAGTACTCGTTCATCATTATCAATTGACTCACAAAATGTGATGAAATGAAAAATAGTTATAGATGGATTGAATCGGTACCTAGTAAGGAGTTAATAAAATTTTTGTAATTTTTTCATGAGGAAGGTAATTTTGAAATTCTTTTTTTGTCAGTCGAGTCGATTTTTCTCTTAGTTCCAGATCCAGACATGCTATTTCCTGATTTGATGAAGAATCTTCCTCCTTCTACTACCCTTTGGATAACTATGATACTTATTGTACCTACTACTATATCAATTTATTAGAAATTTCATACCAAATCATTTGTTTGTTGTTGAATTACATTGGTTTGGCCATATTCAAAAGCATAACTTGCTAACATTGAGGAACGAAGCAAAGCATATTACACATTTTACAACAATATTTTTTTACGTTTGTAGGGAAGAAGAGCACACTTAGTGTTTGAATTCGATTTATTTATTCCAATAACACTCTGTATAATGAGTGAGAGTTCTGTTTCCACATTCTACATGGAGAATTTGACTTAAGCCAAACGCCAACACGTGTTTCTATACACATTCTCGTTTCTTGCTGTGAATTTCCCCTTCATTTATTTCTATAGACAATGTCGTAAAAGCCAATTCGCTAGTTTGCAGAATGCCAGATTGGATTCGAGTGAATAGAGTCGACGTTGCAAATGTTCGAGGTATTTTTGTACCATATACACGAACTCACTCATGCACTTTCTTGTGAAAGAGGCCGAAGCTCTTAACTCCATATTGTTTCGATGTGTCGATATTATAATAAAACAAAGTGAATTATTGGTAATGTCTCATTGGGGAAAATTCTGTTATCAATTGTCAATATATTGGGTGTCCGATATACCATGGATCATATCCTAGCTGGTGATGAACAAGTTTATCAGAACATCATACCTTGACCTTAGTAAAAGCCTCATGGTTCCAGAAATATTGTCCGAACTGATGTTTATGTTTATGTTTATTGTAATTTTCGATGAATATCACACATCGTGATGTCCCCTTGGGTGATTTCCGCCTTAATAGTGCGCCCATTTGGGGTTGTTGGGTTTCTCCTCTTCAACAAAATGAAACCATTTTCCTTCTTTTTCAATATTAGGATTGAGCAACTTTCCTTCCATTCCCACGACAGAGATGAAGTGATTTTATTATTATATGCTGATCGATTCACATAACAAACTCAAAGGTGGAAACCGCATATCGATATATATCTTTATCTCAGAGTTACTGAGTGTTTTTCAAAAATGTGAATTTTTGGAGAGTGGCTAAAACTCTTTTTTGTCAAAAATTCTTCGTTTTCATGAAAACATTTTCAAAGCATTGTTTTTGTCTCGAAAATTGATCCTCCGGTACTGAAATCAGTCACCTTATACCCAGTTGCAGAATATTACTTCGCTTTCAATAATAACAAGTTATTATTTTTGTTTTATTCGGAAGTGCTCGCAAAAGGTTGGACCTTCAATCCCGTGGTGGAACTGCGAGCACTAAGGAGGGACAAATATCGATGGATCCTCCTCTTGAAGGTAAATAGATTTTAGTTCGCTGGAAATACATCTGTGGGTAAAGAATTCCACAGTGGATGAGATGTCCTACAGAAGAAGGAGTTCTTGAAATATTTTTTTCTAGGTGTTTCAATTTTGACTGCATACTGGTGTGAGACTTGAGCCAGCGGCGCTGGCGAACAAAGGTCATTCCAGAAGGGGCATCGTCCATAATAGTAGCGATAGAAGAGTGATAGGTCTGCAACGTCTCTTCGATGTTGTAAAGTTTGCAGTGATCTTGTCAGAGTTGGGTCATTGATGAGCCTGTTGGTTCTTCTTTGAACCGACTCCAGCAACCCCAGGAAAAGTTTTGGAGCTGATCCCCAGACGTGCCAACAGTACTCAAGGGATGGTCGAATCTGGGCTTTGTAGAGTGTCAGAAGCTGTTGTGAGGTGAAATACTTCTTCGCGCGGAAGAGGAATCCCAGCTTCTGAGAGGCAGCTCTGGCTATATTGGCAACATGGTCATGCCAAGATAAACTGTCAGATACCGTGATGCCGAGCATCGATAGTGATGAACTGATTGGTAAGGTTCTTTCAGCCATAATTGTATCAGGACCCGCACGGTTAGCCTTCTTAGAAAAAACTGTTGCTTGAGATTTCAAAGCATTGAATTGTACGAGGTTCAAATTGCCCCATTGTAGGATCCTTTCCAATCGTCGTTGGCGGTCTGGATGTGTTATATTCTTGAACTCGATATAGAAAGCCGATTTCAGTGCCTCGAGAAGGATTTTCATCACAAACTCAATGCTTCGCGGTTATTTCCATAAAAACAGACAATTGTCGCAAACAAAAATCTGTAGCCCCTTGTAAAATATGCATATTTCCGAAAAACACCTTGTAACTCCCAAACGAAGACAGATATCGATATGCGGATTTCACCATTGAGTTTTTCATGAGAATCGACCCTCAGACACCGACATCAGTTTTCTTCCATTTGGTTCGAGAACAGGACTTTCCCTTTGAAAGTGTCCTATTTGGCCCACCCTGTACATAGTAAAACAACGTTTGCCGGGTCAGCTTGTTGTTCTAATATTTCAGCTGAACAAAAATTCCTTCGATCTTCATGATTCTCTATAGTTCAATTTATACATAATTCGCACAACCCTTTTCTGAATAATAAATAAGTGCTCTATTCAACAAATGCCGCCATAGAATAATGTATCTGAGGAATCCTGAAAATAGGTTCAGAGTTCGCATGAAAGACAACTTCAGGAATACAAAAATTCAGATGCATAGATAGTATTCTTCGCATAGCACACTTTACATAATTTGTAAGCTAATTCATCAATGTGAACATTCCATTTAAGGTTACAGTCCCTGAGAATTTAGTAGTAGGTTGTATCTCCAACTGTTCATTATTCAACATAATATGTTTATACACTGGAAAAAAAAATTGAATGAAACTTCATTCAAAGTCGATGCAATTATGTCTCAATTTCGGTCCTCGCCAGAGCGAGTCGAAATTCCAAACTATTTGATTGTGTAAAATATTAATTCATGAGCTGATTCAATGAAATGTATTTTGAACATTCTCATTGATAGAAAAACTTGAAGAAATATTTAGTTTGAGTTGAGAATTCACTCAAAAATTTCAATCAGTAAATTCACTCACAACCACATAATGCAGTCACTCAAAGGAATTTTCTACAGTGTAGGCACTTCCTGGTTTGTGAGTCTAGTTGTAAATATAACATTTGTTTTTTCTTCATTCAGTAGCAGTATGGATGAGTCAAACAACCCCAATATCCATCACACAACCGGAGTGAATGAGACAGAGACGTCTTCTGATCCCGATCCGGGTTTATTCGAGAAGAGATCGGGTTAATCTCCCCGGATTACGCTTTGTTATTTTGCACCGCGTCCTGCAGGCTTCGACCTTCGTCCACTTCGAAGGAGGTTCGATGATGAGCTTCGTTTCAGTCGGTTTTATTTCATTCCATTCAGGAGCATGAGCGCCGCCACTTGGAATTTAAGTAATTTCAGTATTGACACGATCTTTTGATATAAGAAGGTTGTTTGATCCTATATGTTTGTTATACAGTGTGTCCCACTTACCATGCTCACCATGGGTATTTTTTTAACGGTGAGAAATACGAGGTCGGTTAAATGACACTAAATGTGGAGTTTGTCAAGGCCAACTATAATGTGAAAAAATATTTTGATAAAATTCATTCGTTTTTGTTTTATACGCAAAAAACAGATTTTGATCATTTTCATGTCTCCTCCGTAACTTCTTTATTTATAAAAATATTCAAATAGGAATTTCACATTCTCATGGCAATATGAAATTTATACCATTTCTTCTAGAACTTGAGATATCAGCACCAACTTTAGTTTTTCAAATGTAGGTCATAGCTCACTATGACTTTGTTACAGATGATATGTCGCAGTTATAGTTTTGTGTTGATAACAACGGAGTTATCGTCATTTATACAAAAACAAAAAATTATTTGGAAGCCGCCATCTTGAGTTTATGAATTTAAGAAAAAAATCATGATCTCCGACCTCAAAAACCCCCACTCACCAATTTTGAATAGAATCGGACCAAATCTTGTCCTCCATCTTGGAGCAGCCATTTTTTCAATTTCAACAAAAATTCCATAATGTATTGTCACCGAAATTATGAACACCTGCCAAATTTCAAGGTAATCGGAGTTATGAAATTTTTGTTGGAATTAAAAAAAAATGGCTGCTCCAAGATGGCGGACAAGATTTGGTCCGATTCGGTTCAAAATTGGTGAGTGGGGGTTTTTGAGGTCGGAGATCATGATTTTTTCGTTGAAATTCATAAATTCAAGAAGGCGGCTTCCAAATAATGTTTTGTTTTTGTATGAATGACGATAACTCCGTTGTTATCAACACAAAACTATTACTGCGACATATCATCTGTGAGAGAAAGAAGAGTTATTTTCAACTAAGTCATAGTGAGCTATGTCCTACATTTGAAAAACTAAAGTTGGTGCTGATATCTCAAATTCTAGAAAAGTTGGTATAAATCTCATATTTTTTTCGAAATCACTTTGAAAAACTGCCATGAGAATGTGAAATTCCTATTCGAATATTTTCATAAATATAGAAGTTATGGAGGAGACATGAAAATGATCAAAATCTGTTTTTTGCGTATAAAACAAAAACGAATAGATTTTATCAAAATATTTTTTCACATTATAGTTGGCCTTGACAAACTCCACATTTTGTGTCATTTAACCGACCTCGTATCTCTCATCGTTAAAAATATACCCATGGTGAGCATGGTAAGTGGGACACACTGTATATAAATGTTCATTGCTATTTTAATTGAATAGGTAAGAACTTTATAGTATATTATGTAACAAGTGTTATAGACGTCCTCTTAGTAACGAGTATTTTAAGCACGAGCGGCGCAGAGCGGAGCGAGTGTTTAATAAACGAGTGTCGAGAAGAGTTTATAAACGCGTTACATACTATGCTTTTTCTACGAACTCCGAAAATCACATTAACATACCTGCTATTCCTGCTAACCTACAAAATAATTCGAGAGGAATGGGAATTGAGAACATAATACATGCTACTGCATGCAACCAGCGAGACACGTATAAGTGATATTGGTTGTAGATGTGTCCAGTCCATTGCTTACTAACCTTTGTTTCACGTCTATTGTCATGCTTAGCGCAGAATGAATAAATTGTTCTCAAAGATGGATGCTTCATTTTTACACTTCTTGGAGATATGCAAGTACCAGAACATTCTCTTCGATTTCACTCTCGTCTACATTTCGCATATATTTTTAATGAAGAATTCTGATACAAACGAATATTGTTTGAATGATTCCGATACAAAATATGAAAATAACAGTTGACAGTTAATACAATTGACAGGCCAAACATGTCTCAAATTACTGAAGCTGTGTTTAATGAACTGTGTTGCCATGGTAATGTGTTCAAGAAATCGTGTTGCCATGGTAACGTGTTTAATATTTTGAATAAATCACAGATCGTCAATCCGTGATTAATCGATCATTTAGCGTGGTACATATCCGTACGCTGAATGCCATTTTAGTTATGTGATTTAAAAAATACTTTTTTAATATGCAGTCAATTTGATTCTTCATTGGATTTCCCAAAGAATAGTATATTGTGCAACAAGTGGAGAAAGTTCAACTTTTCTCACTAGTGTGAGAGTTTGTGGCACGAGCCTGAAGGGCGAGTGATGCGAACACACGAGTGAGAAGAGTACTTTTCCCCACAAGTTGCACACTATACTTTTTCTCCAACTGCACTTATTCGAAAAATCATAGTAATGTAACTTATTGGTATTCATTTTATGTGGCACTATGCCACATTGAAAATTGTGACCAAAGATTAGACGCCTTTACTAGTTCCTCGAAGTATTTCAAAAAAATACACTTTCCGAGAATAATTTCATCCCTGTATTTTTTTCAGATTCCATAAATTTTTCGTATGTGCCAATTAATACTTTTTTCTTGAAATTCTTCGAAAGAAATCCAACTTTCGCAGCTTTTTCCATTATCTCTGTCTCTGGCGGTATATTTATCAAAATCGTCACATCTTGGTACATATACATCATATTGTTCATTATGAATTATTGAAATAATATTTGATGGAAACTGAGATTTATATCAAAAGCACTAATGAATTTGAAAAATTTAAAAAACTTCTTCTGACAGTTGTGACAACTATTCAAAGCTGAACAGCAGCCAATTGAGTTTTGATCGATTTATGTTGATTCTTCATGGAAATGTATGTGGTGTTGGCAAAGTGCCGGAAGAAAAAATATATTACACA
The DNA here is from genome assembly GCA_918026855.4 of Phaedon cochleariae. Lineage (NCBI taxonomy): Eukaryota > Metazoa > Arthropoda > Insecta > Coleoptera > Chrysomelidae > Phaedon > Phaedon cochleariae. The sequence goes on along the minus strand of OU896723.1, from coordinate 3,224,811 downwards.
CCGAGGTGAAAAGTGATTCATATTTCGTGCCTCAAAATCCATAAAAAAAAAGTTGAAGGAACTTCTTGTATCGATGTATGTTGCTCTCCCCTGATGAATGTGATGAATTTATCAAGTTTTGCATACGTTCGTATGGCTTTCTTTTTCTCTCTTCTCCTTTTTTTCCTCTCCTATTGGATTAGTTCTTATTTGTATCATTGATGAATTACACGAACTTATTACTTTGTTTGCATGTGTATTTTGCTATCATTTCTCTTTCCTAATTAATTTTTGTATCTTTTATTTTTTGCACAATTATTATAACTGCATTTATAACTCACAAAATGTTCACCCATAATAACTATTTATTTTCTGTTTATTATTAGGATTCTAGATTTAGGTACGCATATGTATGTATTATTTTGTAATATGTGCCTCCTTGTCATTGGGCTTGCGCCTGTTAGGGGGCCAGCACATAAATAAATAAATAAATAAATAAATAAATAAATAAATAAATAAATAAATAAATAAATAAATAAAAATCTCTGTCGTCAGATTAGTTAGCTATAATCTGGAGACAGGAATGAAACCCCCTATCAAGGTTTGTTTACTATTTTATCTACAACCATGATATTTCGATCAAAATTAATAAACCTATGTTTCGTTCTGAACATACCCGAATTATTACATGAGTGAGGGCAGGAAGTGAGGGCGGGAAGTAGAGGTGTGTAATGTGACACTTCCCAACCTAACCTGACGTTAGTATAATGACAACATTACATATATGGTTGTGAATAAAAATAGTCCTCACAGTATGAGCATACATGGTTTCGAAACTAAGTACACTGAGAAAATGAATGAAAATTTTTATAACTAAATGTAATGGTGGTTTCGAATTAGTTTCATCAAACACAACACATATTCGTGTATCAATACTTAGACAAACCTATTGCATACCACCTCCGAATATTAATAGATCAAATTATGAATCACCAAGGTTTACTTCATGTGATGTACAAATCTACCACATCAGAGAGTAATATGCCGAAATCACGAAGCCGATCGTCCACGTTCGTTTTTTTCAATGCATGCAATGACGTTGGCGTGGTCGTTCAATCAGTTCATAGTTCATCTTTCGTTGCGTTCGTCTCGTGAATCATGAATGAAATAAATTTCATTGGCCCATGGAGTTTCCATTTGCAGTGCATGTGTATAGTGTAAGTACCTACGTAACTACAAACTGTGGTACTGTGAAGTGTGAACTGTACCTGATAGTGGTATCTCGAAGAGTTGTTACCGGTGTTCAACAGTAAGTAAAATACCTATTCGTTGCATCTTGATACTGAAATGGCAGGTGAATGTTGCGCGCTTTATTGAGGAGAACGAGAAAATCTCAATTCACACACACAAAAATCAAATTTACACAATAATTCGATTTTTCTCTCATTCGCAGCTTCATTCATATACTCAGATAACTATCTCTACTATCTACCTAATTATCATAACATACCTGCAAATTATTGAGATTCTGTGATATTTTCCAGTTTTTTCTCCAAATAAGTATGTCCCTGACGGTGGTAGAAAAATATTGATCCATATTTCGAACAGGCTAATATGAACGAATCTATAAGTAGAAATCACTAGTTTGTTGTGGTAAATATAAATTGAATGAGTAGAGTATAAATTAATTGTTCGTAGTGGTAAATACGAACCGACGAGCTAAATAGTATTATTTACTCATTTGTAGTGGTGAATAATAACCGTACAGGTAGGGTCTATAATAACTGGTGCTTCAGTATGTCATATTGCCTCAATTATACTATTTTGTAGTGGTTATATTTGATGAATGTAGTGACTGTCGCCTATTCAACCACAACGCTTGATATGGTATAGTTAACTTCAGGTATTTACAACGGATAATTTCTCTCTGTGTAAGCTATGAGAAATGTAGTACTTCTCATTGCAGTAGTAGAAAAATGGAATTTTTGTTCATAGTAGGTATACTTTTTTGGATTAAATTCCTTATTCTTACGAAATAATATGTCGATCTCCTCCAGTTGGTTTCTTTCATACTTCAATGAAACATGTATTCCAGAAGACCATTGATTTGGGTCTTTCAGCCATTTTTTTCGTGATATTTTCGTTTTTATATCGGTGTTACGTTTGAAAGAATAGAAAAACCTCAAAAAAATCTATCGTTATACTAATCATCAAATGACCTACTAGTGGAAAGTGATCAAAGGGGTGCTAATTCATATTTATGGCAATACTTTCAATTCAAATAAACGCCGATTTTTTTTTCTGGTGGCGCCCATTTTCGAGATTATTTCATTCCGCTTCTCTCCGGTAGTTCTGTTGATTGACCCTGTCTTATATTTTGTTTTTTTTCTAATCACCTTATTGTTTTCACTTAAAATTACATGAGAGCGTTCGCTTTGGAAATTTGGTTTATCACGATGCTACCCATCAAACTTCAGAATTTGAGCTCGAATGACTCAGCAATCAAAGCACTGAACATTTTTCCTGCACTTCTTCAAATTGAAGGAACAATATGTTGATGGTGGTTCCTGGAGGAGGAAACATTGGATTTTATATTCGAAAACGCCAATAAGTCAGGGAAAAATAGTCATGATAAAGCACCATTCATCTCGAAGAATTTCTTCAACTATTATTTGTGAAAATATACAGTGTGACCCACTTCTAATGGAAACACCCCTGTATAAGCGAGAGATATACCAAAAATGCTCACTATGACCAAGTGGGGTCATCTTCAGTGATATACACTGCTCACCAACAGCCATGGAACCACCCCAATTTCCGGAAAATGATATTAGGAGTCAAAATAGGTTGAAAATCACTTCGGAATCGGAATCAGGACGCCCAATTCACTAACTATTTATAGTTTTCCTAGAAAATTTTCAGTTCAGAAAAATTAAATGTTGTCTCACTTCTCATGGAAGCACCCCCGTATCTCACGTAATTATTGAGGTAGGGTTCTGAAATTTGCAGGAGGAAGGAAAAGTCCAAAGATAAAGTCAATTACGTAAGATACGGGGGTGCTTCCGTAAAAAAAGCGACAAAATTCAATTTTTCAGAACTGAAAATTTTCCAGGAAAAATATGAATAGTTAGTAAATTGGGCGCCCTGATTCCGAATCTGAAGTGATTTTCGACCTATTTTGAGTCCTAATATAATTTTTCGGAAATTGGGGTGGTTCCATGGCTGTTGGCGAGCAGTGTATATCACTGAAGATGACCTCACTTGGTCATAGAGTGCATTTTTGGTTTATCTCTCGCTTCAGAAAATTTCAGGATCCTTACCCTACGATTACGTAAGATACAGGGGTGTTTCCATTAGAAGTGGGTCACACTGTAGAACAAATAGAAGTTTCAAAATCCGGGAAAAAAATCGCAGAAGTGTCTTCATAGACAACATAATAATATATTGATCACGGATAACATCCTAGATGTTGTGTTTATTTGTTCTAAAATTTGTTCTATCCGTCATTCGGTTGCCCCCTTACGAGCAACCCTCAAAAGTCTTCGAAAGTCTTGTGCGAGCAAGGAATGACGGGGGCCTTACCTTTTAACGTGTGATCCCAAACACTTTCTTGGGCCATCAGAAAAATGTCTGCAGTCGACGGGGATCGAACCCACGACCGGCAAGCGAATGCGAATTAGAATATAGACACTCTGTCCGTCTGTTTATATTAACACACTTTAATTATTCCATGCACTCCAGGGATTCAGAGAGTAACTTTATTCCCTATTTTCGCAGAAAAAAGTGGTACTCTAAATCCCTATGAATTTGAAGTTACTTCAAATTCCTAGAGACGTTGAGAATTTTTTTAAATGTCCAGATACTGGAGATGCTCGAAAAGTGAGAGTTCTCAACTTTGCCCTGTATCCCGAAAACTTGGAGGATAGTGAACAATCTGTTGGAAAGGAATATTCTCAGATAAATTATGAACATACAGAAATGGATATATATTTATATAAAGCAATACATTGAGAATCCGCATTCTCTATGTGATGAGAATATCAACTCTTTTTCAGTTTATTCAATAAAAAACAACTTTCCTGGCTATATGCCACGATGAACATTGAATTATATCTATGAACACACACACGATAAGAGTTTCCTGGCTATTTGCCACGTCGAACATTGAATTATATCTGATGAACATTCAAAAGGAGAACATGAAAAATAACATCCTCCGAAATTGAGAATTGACATTCTTCTTCAAATCGGATGAATAATATGATGTATAATGATATAGAAATATAACTTACCAATATATTCAGCATTGAAATGAAAATTGGAATGTATAGGAGAAGTATACTGGCATTAACTCTGATCTTGATGAGCTTGAAAACTTCCAAAAATAATCATTCATATCAGTGATATGGGAAATATCATCTCTCACACACAGGTTATATGACTTTATTGCAATGAAACCATTTCGGATTTCTGAATCCTCATCAGTAACCATGATGTCCACTTATTCTTACAGCCATTCTTCATGATATTCACAATTTTCATCTCTCTATAATACAACTAAAACCGAGTAAAACTATAACAAAATGACATCTGAGAAAATTTGTTGACATTCTATTCCTGTCATTTGGACGTTTTTGCTTTTGGGTGTATGATGAATTGACATTATAGTGAATATCATGAAGAATGACTGTAAGAATAAATGGACATCATGGTTACTGATGAGGATTTAGAAATCCAAAATGGTTTCATTGCAATAAAGTCGTATAACCTGTGTGTGAGAGATAATATTTCCCATATCACTGATATGAATGATTATTTTTGGAAGTTTTCAAGCTCATCAAGATCAGAGGTTATGCCAGTTTACTTCTTCTACACATTCCAATTTTCATTTCAATGCTGAATATATTGGTAAGTAATATTTCTATATCATTATACATCATATAATTCATCCGATTTGAGAAAGAATGTCAATTCTCAATTTCGAAGGACTTTATCTTTTATTTCTTATGTTCTTCTTTCGGATGTTCCCCAGCAAACATCGACAGGCGGTAGAAAGCCGGGCCCATAGCGAGAACGGCGGGCAAATGTCGATGTCGGCATGCCTCGAAAGGCCCTCCATATAATTTCGAAGGATTATGTGACGAAGGCAGAATGTACACATAGTTATGATGGGCCTCTGTTCCCTAGCCGCTAGTCTTCCGCTGTATGTATCCAAGTCCAAGGGCCATCAAAATTTCAACGGAGTGTGCCATCATCACTCACTCAACGTTGGCATCCCTCGCTCGCGTGCATTTTTATTTTGATCATTTTGTAGTGGTAACAATGATTCAGTATGGCGTATATTAAGTTCTTTGTTTATGTTGTTTCAACACTCTCAACAGAGATTTTAGTACTGTGTTCAGTTCGTGTTTGGTTTTCTAGTGGATTTTTATACAAAATGGAAGGGCATTGAAATAAATACAGAGTGAGTAAGGAAAAAACATATATACAGACTTGCACAGCTAGATAATTCTTCAATTTTAGACAATAATTTTACAAACACCATTGGACAAACAGATGCAATGATAGTTTGGACATGTTCAGCGAATACTCAAGAATATGATAATATATGAGGACTTTGAAGATGCATGAGCTTTCATTACATATGAATCATAAATCTATTTCCGAAACCAAAATAAAAGAGTACCTACTTGGAGAAACAATTATATTCCAAGAATTACTGTAGGTATGTATAATGATGCATGTTTTGGATTAGTAGAGAATGAAATCATTCAATCTTTCAGCTACAAAATCAACAACCAGAAGCCCGTCAATCACAAATATTAATGAAGAAATCACACAATGATCCAGACTATGATATAAATTTCGATAAATTTCTTCATGGTATATGATATCTCTCTTCCAGGCAACACTTGTATCAATATGATGAAGAGTAAGGTTCTCCATATCTGGGAATTGTTTTCTTGTGGATTGAACTCTATTGTTGACAATAACTTGATCAATATAATAACTGATTACCTACATAACTTTCAAGTTATTTGGTAGGTACATAGGTGATGTAATTTTTGACCTAGAGTTAGCAACTTTTTGAAACAAGTGGAAAAACAAATATCTATCCTGCATGATGAAACACAAATACATATTATTGGAAATTGTAGGTACCTTTTCATAATGAGTATACAGAGTGATATGTAGAACTAGAATTAAGATGTTTGATGTTCCTATAGTTATGATATGTATTGGTAGTGATCATGACAATAATATACACACATCAATATTTTCAGTTCTTGTTTTTGTATGGGGTATTTATACTGCTAGTTCCAGGAAATAACTGTGATATCAGAATGCCATCTCACAGATTTTATGTAATTATTCAACAGCTTCAGGTAAGGAGTGAATTCCACATTTCTGTTATACCCAGAGGATTCACAAAAAACTCGAAAACCTCAATTCTGTTTATTGAAGTTCCACTTTTTTTACCAGTTTTAAAATAAAAAGAGTGATGCAAATCTGAGTGGAAATGAGATACGTTGCTATCCAAGTGGTGATATAAACTGGGATACCTATCAAAAGACCTATTTCCACTGAGATATATGCATTACCCTGTATATTTTTTGACAAACCTAGTTGAAAAATGGAACATCAAAAAACAGAATACCTTGAATATTGAATTCATTCAACCTCGTTAACCAACGGCCCTGAAAAACTCCTCTATCGGGGGAATAAAAATACTCAAGCGGCCAATTAATGGCAGTCTCTGAAAAGTCTCAATCGGGCCGAAGATATGCCATGAATGCAGTACATTTGAGTACTTGCTTCTGCCCACCAGAAGCCCTGCAATGTAATAAGCGGCATACTGATGGCTCTAGAGAGGCGGTCGGCTGTCGGCCGCCGGGACACGGGCTAGCCGGCCCAATTTAGTTGTACAATAGAGGACCGCTGTTACCGCTCGCCGGCAAGTTTCATTGTACCATTAGAGGGCCGCAAAAATCATGTTTGCTGGGTCATCAGATATAATTCGATGTTCGACGTGGCAAATAGCCAGGAAAGTAGTTGTTTTTTGTTGAATATTCAGAATGATGTGTGCATATACATATTTTTGTCTGAAGGAGAATGCAAATTCTCAATTTCAGAAGATTTTATATTTTATTTTCAAACTCTTATCGTGTGTGTTCAATAGATATCATTCAATGTTCATCGTGGCATATAGCCAGGAAAGTAGTTGTTTTCTATTGAATAAACTAAAGAAGAGTTGATATTATCATCACATAGAGAATGCGAATTCTCAATGTATTGCTTTATATAAATATATATCCATTTTTGTACGTTCATAATTCATCTGAGAATATTCCTTTTCAATACTCTCATACCCAATCAGGGGGATCAAACTTGAACGATGGAAACTTGTAATTTTCATAGACCTTTTATCGCAGATTCATGATAGAGTCTCAATTCCGAATTTTTTTCCACGCCCTGTATGATGAATGTCAATTTATCATACACCCAAAAACAGTGAACAATCTATTCGCGGCATTGTTCGCTTCACAAAAAATGAGGCAGTATAATGTGGAATTTATCTTGAAATATAACTGAGATATCGTGCAAACGCGTCGAAAATTAGACACAGTGTTTGTCAAGATTTTTTTGAAAGGTGAACCAAATCTGAAACACCTTCAAAATTCCCGTTGAGTGGAAAATCGAATAAAAATCAACTCGTTTTCGGAGAGATAATACATTCTTGATGCGTCCAGATCTTGGTTCAGATCTTTCTTACTTTCAGTAGTCGAAACAGTGAGACAAAATTTCATTTTTCAGAACTGAAAAAATTCAAGGAGAAATGGAATAGTGAATTGGACGTCTTGGTTTTGAATTTGACGTGATTTTCAACCTATCTTGCTTCCTATTATCATTTTTGTGGGTGGTTCCACGGTTGTTGGCGAGCAGGGTATATCACTGGAGATGACTCCAGTTGGTCATAGTGTATATTCTCAGTACATCAACTGCTCTTGCAAGTTCCAGAATCCTAGCTCGACAGTTACGAAAGATGCAGGGTTGCTTTCATTAGAAGTGAGACACACTATTCAATGTCCATCTTGAGTCTTTTCTGATCGTCATAACTCTTCATCTGAAGTTTATGCTCCAAAATATTTCAGGATGATGAGATTATCTTCATGCCTTTGATATCAAAGTTGAGAAAAAAAAGTTTTCGTTCATTTGGGACTCATTCTGAAATTCCGAAATTCTGCACAGTTTGGTGTGATATTTTAAAAATCTCAAGATTATAGCTAGAGGACTACGTGAGCGATCAGTGTGATTTGAATTCGAATTGTTCGAAGCAGAAAAAAGTTATTTATGTATTAAGGGAATCATGAGGGCCTTAATTACCGATGGCAAAGTTTGCGTCCCGAGTGCCTCTGGCCCGAGGGACAGCAATTGCCAGAGGTTATGGAGGCTCTATAATTCCCGTGATACATAGATAATTTTATTTCTGAATGATTTCATTCATTAGATACCTTCCCGATTGGAAGTTAGACATATTTTTCCGTATAGTTTCAATGTCATCAGAACGTCAGATGATGATCTTGACTACCGCGAATAGGAGATTCCTTATTGCTACGTTATTGTGTGGTTGTTGCTATGCATTTCTTATTTAATTTTAGCTAGAGGGAATTATAGCATCTATAACATCCCAAGGGAGTTATGACCCTCATAATAGATATCGTAACTATGACGATATAAGCTTATAATGTCACTGTCAGAAATAAAAGTTATTTACAGTTCAACACGTTGACTGCCGCAGTACATAAAAAGTTTCGGCTCCCCTGGGCCATTTTTTCATTATGATGGATTATGATTGAAACTATTGTACTTCTTCAGGAAATATGTGACATATGTGAAAAAAACATATATTTCTGATTTTACTCAAATTTTTTCTGAAGACACGATATATGTGCCTCGTGGCCCCAGCATATATGTATTTTGTAGTATCGGGCCGTGAGGCACGAATGCTGTACCTTCGAATGTGTGTGGTTTTGTAACGAGAAACTGGCACAAGAAGAAGGAACAAACGTAGCTCAGCGCAAAACTCCTAGGTCTATGTACCAATGTACTGCTTGTGAAAGAAATTTCTGCGTAACATGTTTTTTCCAACACCACAAGACGACATTGTTAAAAAGAAAGTTGTCATTTATGAAAGTTTGGCAGCCCAATGAAAAATTTTCGTATTCTTTTTTCATTATTTTTGCATTTTTTCAGAAGAACCTGGTCATTTTTCATAAGCACTTATTGCATAAGTGAAATATTCATGTATTTTTTGCGAGATAATATATTATGTATCCATTGTGCATATGCTTGGTAATCCATTTTTCAAAATAAACGCTGAATAAAATTGAAATATTCATATTTTTCCTGGGGTTTTCGAGAATTTGGGTCCCCTGCGCCACGAAGATTGTGATCACATGCTAATATATACGCTTCAAGGCACTCACGATGTACCATGCAATTTTAGAGAGTTGACTGATATGAGGCACAAATAGTGTGCCTTGAACCCTTAATAGCCGAAATGGCAAGGCACATACCTAGTGCCTTGTGGAACGTGTTAACAGGGGCAACAGTTTTTGGTGCGACGAAATTAGGGTTTCGTGTTTCGTAGTTTGATTCGACGTTTTGAAGAGGGTCAGAATCACCAGTCTCTCTCGATGTGACGTTCCATTCGAGTACTTAGTGTGAAATCATGTGTCTGGAAATAAAAAAAAATCATGGTAATGTTATTCGAAGAAAAAACGAACATTTGTATTTTTGGTGAAGAAACATTTTCAATATTTGGTGGCGGAGCATGATATTCACCATTTTATTCGAGAAAAAACGAACATTTGAATTTTTGATGGAGTCTCTCTGAATGTGAAATTCTATACGAGTACTTAGTGTGAAATCATGTGTCTGGATATAAAAAAATCATGGTAATGTTATTCGAAGAAAAAACGAACATTTGTATTTTTGGTGAAGGAACATTTTGAATATTTGGTGGCGGAGCATGATATTCACCATTTTATTGGAGAAAAAACGAACATTTGAATTTTTGGTGAAGTCTCTCTGGATGTGACGTTCTATACGAGTACTTAGTGTGAAATCATGTGTCTGGATATAAAAAAAAACATGGTAATGTTATTCGAAGAAAAAACGAACATTTGAATTTTTGGTGAAGAAACATTTCGAATATTTGATGACGGAGCATCTTATTCACCATTTTATTCGAGAAAAAAATCGATCATCCTGAAGATCCTAATCAGGATAATGAGACGAAACTATTAAATTATGCTATTTTCATCGAATCTTTCATGCGTAGTTTCGATTCAATTCGACGTTTAGAAGTCAATCAAAATCATATTCGCAGATTCCGCGTTGCGAACATAAAACCTAAAAACATACGAACCTAGAAACATTACCAAGGTAATATTAGTGTTTCAATAGTATATCAAGTGATAAGTGTTATGAACGTCATTTCATTAACAAGTATCTCAACCACAAGCGAAGCAAGTGTTTAATGAACGAGTTTCTAGTTTATAAACGCGTTACATACTATTCTTTTTCTACGAACACATTATATTTTTAATGTACTTCAGGGATTTGAAATTCACCTCCATTGCCTGTTTTTGAGGAAAAAAGTGGTACTTTGAATCCCTTGGATTTTGAAGTTTCTTCAAATCCCCAGGAAGTTTTTCTTTTTCTTTTTTCATTTGCTATAAAAGCTGGATTCAGAAATTTATTTTTTGTCTGTTGCAATTGTGGCATCTTTCATCGAATATACGCTCCACAATGACGATGCTTCAAGCTTTTTCGACTTGTCCAAGAAATATGCTAGCATACCTTTCCTTCTGTACATTTCCATATCTCAGTGCCGATTTCTGAAAAAAAACAAATAATGATCATCACACAGTTCACGCAGTGATTTCATGAGTATGTATTTTAATAAAAATTATCTGTTCATCTACAAATTCACATGTATAAATGTTTTTGACCTGCTATAAATATGCTTTGTATGTACATAAAATAGTCAAGCTGCCTTTTCGATTTGTTCCATCGCGATCAACGTCTTTCAATCGGCGTGTTTGACTGATATTCTTCTATTTATGTGTTACTTAGTAACTTTTTATAACACACCAATATTTTCGATTACTGAGGTCGTTGATATGGAAACAATGAGCTCCTTTGATGATGTTTCAGAAATAGAGTAACTACCGTTTATTTTTTTCGTTATTTTTTCCTCAACGTTTTTCCTATCCTGAAGTGCACGAAATAGTATTTTCCTACGATCACCTATGAAAACAGCACAAAACACATTGATTCGTTATTGAGAAAGTGACTCGTTCCACTATGACAACATAATATAACAGTTAGAAAGTTCGAAAATAAAACTCACATGGGTGGAAATATTCGAAAATCGCACAGTAACAGGGTTTTTATAGATTATGATGTACCAATGAATTATTATTATGCTGAATTATGGTAAGTTAAGTTATGGTCAAGTTAATGGAAAGTTAGTGTCGATTCAACATGAGTTATTGTCGTTAATGTTGACGTAATGTTAAGTTAATGAAAAGTTGAAATCAAATTAATTTCAATTGAGAGTTGAATCAATGTCAATGTATTGGCAATTTAGTGATTAATGTGAAGTTAATGTCAATTTGATATTGGGTTGATGTTAATTTGATTTTAAGGTAATGTCAAGTTTATTTTGAGTTAATAATGATTTAATGTTGAGTTAATGTTGAATAATTATTGAGTTAATGTTGAGTTGATGTTGAGTTAATGTTGAGTTGATGTTAAGTTCATATTAAGTTAATGTTGAGTTAACGTTAAACTAATAATGTCATTCAAATATTGAAGTTTATTTGAATAATAATGATAATGATATCACCTTCATGTGATCGAATATGATTAGAAACATGATTCCTACTCTGGTCTTATAAACACTCATGACATATAATATACATATTTGTGGTCGTAGGGAAAATAGTGTACAAAACTCGTTGGAAAGTGCATTTTCTGCACTCGTTTCGTTTCCGCACTCGTGCTAAACGTCCACTCGCAAGAAATATGTCACTTTCCACACTAGTTATGTAACATACTAATACACCTCGGAACTGAAGTGTTCCCAAATCTCTCGACATATTATTGCCCCTCTGTTGGTCGGGATATAAACTTTTCGTCTAGGGATTCAAAATAATTTTTCATTTCCTATACATGCATATTTTAATATTACTATTCGACACTTTTCACGGTTGGTAATTTTTTTGATAGTGCATTTTGGCATCGCTTCGGATCTACCACCATATAACGAAAGAAGTTGAGACTTGATATAAACTTTCTGAAAACGTTCGCATCGTACGTCCCTAGAACGTTGACATCGTACATCTTCAGGACGTCCAATTTAGAGTTTGGGACGTTTGACCATAAATGGGACATTGGGTGGACGTCCTCGGGATGTCCTATGCTATCTGGGTATATATCTCACATGTCTCATGAAAAACTATTATCAATAACAAATTGACGCTCATTTTTCGTTTTTGTCTCAGGAATATGCACCAGGAAAGCTCCCATAATTCCAAATATCAGCCCAACTTGCAAAATAATTCAAAGGGGATGAGAATCGTGACCATGATACATGATACTATGCAACAAACTGTATGCAACCAGCGAGACAAGTACGTAATATTGGTTGTAGATGGTCCAGTCCACTGGAAAATACCTTGCTAACCTTAGTGTATGAGAAATTTTCATCTGGCGCAGAAGATAAGTACTCTTTGATTCGCTGAGGTGTCAGAGTTTTGATTTTTCAGGTTTGTATCCATCTGATGAGCGTTTCAGGAATGCAGACAGCTCTGCATATTTGCTCACATCAATATTGTGTTTCACGTTCATCGTCATCCTAAGCAATGAATAAATTGTCCACGAAGATGAGGGCTTAATTTTTGCAAAGAGTTCTTGGAAATATGCAAGTGAAACATTCTCTGAGAATGGGATTGTTTGTTTCTCTCTCCACCAGTCCATGGAAAGATTGTATGCGCGTTCGTATTGACTCCAAGATTTTTGTGGTAGCTATTCATCCGAAGCTGTGGTTGCTGCTTGTAATATTTCTGGTGGTGTACCCATAGAAATATCTTCGATTTCACTTCCACTTTCTCCTGCATCTGCATACATTTTCTATGAGAACTGCGAAATTGTTTGAAAAAGTCTGACGATTGCCACAAAACTCGAAATTGACAGTTGACAGTTCCTACGATTGACAGGCCAGACAGGACTAAAACGACTGGAGGTGTGTTCAAAAATTTGTGTTGCCATGGTAATGTGTTTAGGAAATTGTGTTGCCATGGTAAGGTGTTTAATTTTTCGAAAATATCACAGATCGTCAACTAGTGATTAATTGATCATTTAGCGTGCAGTACATATTCGTACAATGTAAACTGTAGAAAGTTCATTTTATTGTACCAGTACATCACCTGATGAAGCTACTGTGTTAGCAGAACATGTCGTGTAATTAAAAAAATCCGTGGTAATCTTATCGTTTGGGAAGTTTTTACTTTCACTATTTCATTTTGTTCTTTATGCGTTTCAAAATAATTGATATGTCTTGTAAGTTAACTATTTCAACTTCACCGTGATGAAAGGGCGACGACGACAAAACGACGCATGGAACGAGGCGCCTCGACGTCCGTCGGGACGCTCGAATTCGGCGGCAGCGGCAGCGACTCAACAACTTTGTCAGTTTCAATTCTGGTTGGTACGCGTGTACGAGGGAGCATCAAGAAATAACGTGGATAAAATCAGTTTCGAATTTTTCTGAATGAGTATAGAAAAAAGGAAAGAAAGAGTTCATTGTCCATTATTTGTTTCATGTCATCAATCATCCAAATGTCATCAGTCACTCATGGTAACCAATGAACTCAATATAAACACCTGGAAGGGACCCCCCAAGAACGACGAATGAGGCAAAAATATTTTTCAGGCAACCCGCAGTGTTTACGAATACCTATCTCTTTCTATCTTATGTTGGCTTATGGAAAGCGCTCGCATTATTTGGAATATTTGTTCGTCTTTTGCTTTTATTTAGAGTAAACGTGATTAAACATAGATATTCATTCAGGAAGAAGGATAATGTTGCAATAAATTGTCATTAAAAAAATATTATCGATTTTTTATCGATTTAAAAATGAAATTTCATATTAATTCTCAAAGTTCCAGGATATCGAATGGATTCAAATTTGAAATTATATATTGTTATTCAAATGTCACAATATACAGTGTGTCCCAGTTACCATGCTCACCATGGGTATCTTTTTAACGGTGAGAAATACGAGGTCGGTTTAATGACACCAAGGAGTTTGTCAAGGCCAACAATAATGTGAAAAAATATTTTGATAAAATCTATTCGTTTTTGTTTTATACGCAAAAAACAGATTTTGATCATTTTCATGTCTCCTCCGTAACTTCTTTATTTATGGAAATATTCAAATAGGAATTTCACATTCTCATGGCAGCTTTTCAAAATGATTTCGAAAAAAATATGAAATTTATACCAACTCTTCTAGAATTTGAGATATCAGCACCAACTTTAGTTTTTCAAATGCAGGTCATAGCTCACTATGACTTAGTTACAAATAACTTTTTTTTCTCTCACAGATGATATGTCGCAGTAATAGTTTTGTGTTGATAACAACGGAGTTATCGTCATTTTTACAAAAACAAAAAAATATTTGGAAGCCGTCATCTTGAATTCATAAATTGTAACGAAAAAGTCATAATCTCCGACCTCAAAAACCCCCACTTACCAATTTTGAATGGAATCGGACCAAATCTTGTCCGTCATCTTGGACAACAACAAAAATTCCATAACTTCGATTAACTTGAAATTTGGCAGGTGTTCATAATTTCGGCGACAATTCATCGAAATACTCGATCCCAGTTATGAACGTCCACAGATGCATCCTGAAAAGGATTCACTAGCTAGTTTTTCATTTTGAAGAGGTGCAAACATACTTTTTTTTCATTTTCAATCAACTAGGTAGGTACCTACGAGTTTTTTCATTTTCTTGGGAGAAGCAGCATTTTTTGGTGACGAATGCTTAGGAAATGAAAATATACAGGGTACAGCATCTGGTTTCAATAACCTAGCAGTACCTGGTATACCTAAATATCCAGTTGGCAGGAAATTCTCTCACGAAGCTTGCTGGTCTCAATCCATAATTTCTGGTCTTTTGAATGGAAAACTGTTAAACAAATTATATTACTTCATGGAACAGTCATGGAAGTATTCAACTCTGACAAATAATATAGGTATAGTTTTTGAACATTGTATACCTAACTGATGATCATTTCAAGAACTAAATTTTCCAAAAATCTGAACGATATTCAACTTACCCATGGAATGACAATTTCTTCTTGTCTTGCTTGATCTTGCATCCAAAGGCGACATAATGAATCACCATTGTTAATCGATATGATGTTGAAAATCAGCCCAAAATATGATCGTTCCGCCATCTATGTTCAAATTGGTGAAACTGTTAGTTTATTGATGATTGTGGGTGGCAAGCCTGAATATGTTTGTACCAACCACGTACCAACATAATATCCTTATTTATCTTTATTAAAGTCAGTCTGTGCTGAGAATTCAACCAGTGTGTTCCATTTATCAACATTTATCAAGAAATGAAATCACAAACCTTTTTCACAATCAGTTAACAGTGTTCACACCAACAAATTAGTCCTTTCGATAAAACAAAACACGTCAAATGAATAGATATATCACATAACCAAAGACAATGAACTTATGTCTTCACTTCCTTGCCTGTTTAGATGAGACAAAAAAATCTAATGTACTTACTTTGAATATTAGATGAAAGAAAACGTGAACACAATCCACCATTCAACAATACGAGTAGGAAAGAGACAGGTTACCTTAAAACATGCTATCTATGTTGCAGCTGCCCCTGACACAACTTGTGCTATTCGAGAGGACGGCCGTCTCCCTTCCAGGTGTTTATTTTGAGTTCATTGATGTTAACAGGATGCCATCTGTCATCTGTCAATCATTTTATTCTTATTGTATTCTGTTCGTGAACTATAGGATATGGTAGCCGAGGTGGCAATGAGCGCTAAGGCGCGATGATTTGGCTGAAAAGTCATACCTCGGTGTTGGTTCAATTCCCACGGCCTTCTTTGGAATTGAAAAAAGGTGACTGGGTGTAGTGTGAATAATAAAGAAATGCATCATCATAACACCAGACAAAGAGAAAACTTTTTTGTATTTTACCGAGGAGTAAAAGATTGGCAGAGAATTCCGTTTTTTTAAGGATTGAAACAATATAATGACTTGCCATCTGACGTGAAGAATGCATTTCCAATCAATACATTCAAGACCAAGTTAAAAATGCATTTATTGAGAGGAACCAACTCAAACTTTTGAAGATTTCAAATTGTTTATTTGTCCTTAATTTTTATTGTACCTTTTGTGATGATCTCAAGTTTGTGAATTAAGTTTCTAGATGTTCCTTGTTTGTTAAGATCTCATGACTGTTTTCATATAACATTGACTTGTTCATTAGCTTCTGCTAAAAAAAATGAAGAAATGAATACTCCTATACCGGGTGACACACAAGACATGTAACAACCCGTGTTTTTTTTATTCAAAGAGAAAATAATTTTGAATTCACAAGGGTTATATCATCAATGATGGCGCTTCCTTTGAACCCAATGACAATTTTCTTCAACCATCTGTTTGATTGGAAGTAGACTTGTTTTTTTCAAATGGCCCCCTTTATATATCTTTAGCCAATCTTATTTCCCTCAAGATTCTTTTTTCAAATATGTATTTGAATTTGATATTCGGTCATCAATTGGCTGTTGAATTGGATTTCATTGAAGTACATGAAGTTGGCTGTGGCCCGAATACAATGACATCAAACTAGACATTTTGTGTAAACCGCCAACTAAGAGAAATAATACTGAAAATACACTAATGTAGACTCATGAACGATACATCAATTATCACAACAATTTCAGTTTTATGTACCCAAATAGATGATCATATCATGGCTACATGGCATGACACATAGTTTCTTTCAGAAGTAGCAGAATGAAAAAAACTGAGTTTCTATCTTAGGTTTTTCAATATCATGAATTATTTCCGGATGATTCTTTCAAACTGAATAAAATTGTTTGCAATCTTCTGGGACCAATCAGGGTATGGAACATAATCTGATAATATCGTCTAACTAATGATCTTTAGATTTCTAAGCCTATCAAGCATCGAAATGCATTTTAACAGCCAATTAATGAACGAATATCAAATTATGATACACAGTTGAATAGGGAATTTTGGGGCGAATGAGATAGGCTTCAGAAATATACAGGGTGCTTCCAATCAAACAGGTGTTTGAAGAAAATTGTCATTGGGTTCAAGAAAAGCGCCATCATCGATATTATAATTCTTGTGAGTTTTAAATTTTTATCTCCCCAAATAAAGAAAATACAGGCTGTTACATGTTTCCTGTGTCACCCGGTATACACACGTTTAATTATTGGTATAAACTATATGTACGAATTGATAAAAACATAACCTGATCTGGAAAAATTGGCAAGACTCGAAAAGAGTAGTCAGAAATCCAATAAACCCCAACCAAAAAACAAAAAAAAACAGAAATCTCATTCATCCTACCTATTTTATAGAGGAGGCACCTGATGAGCTGCATTAATAGTCAATCAATTATTTTCACAATTTTTATGAATTTCAATCTTGAAATAGATTTTTGAAGAATATTTTCAATATCTCACTTTTCAGGAATCTAGATTCGATTTTAGGAATACTCGTAGCCGTAGCGAAGTTTGTGCACTATAGCCTTCGGCTGTTTGTAATGAAAATGAAAAATCAAAACGAGGATTCAGAGTTAGCATGATAAAAATGAGTTTCATCCACATACTGGTACTGATAAAATGAATGGTATATTTTTATATAATTAATACATCATATTATTTATCAGATTTGAGAGGGAATATCAATTCTCAATTTCAGAGGACTTTTATTTTTTATGCTCTCCTTTTGGATATTCAACAGATGTAATTCAATGTTCGACTTTGCAAATAGCCAGGAAAGTAGTTGTTGCCTGTTGAATATTCAGATTGATTTTATGCGCATATACATATTTTTATCTAAGAGAATGCGAATCCTAAACTGCAGAAGATTTCGTTTTCAAATTTTCATCATGTGTTCAATAGATATAATTCAATGTTGGTCGTGGCATATAGCCAGGAAAGTCGTTCTCTTCTGTTGAATAAATGGAGTAAGAATTGATTTTCTCATCACATGAAGGATGCGAATTCTCAATGTATTTTTTTGAAGAGGGTGTGTCTAAATGACACCGAAAAAATTCAAGGGGTGATTTCTTGTGGTATTCGCGATAGAAAATAAGCGTACGCCACCTATCGGAGTTTTTGAAAGCTGACAAAGCGGCCTATTTACTTTGCTCTCATTGGTTCAAATTTTTTTTTTGTTTGTTCTTATTGGTCACATCATCAGAACAAACCGCTCAGAAGTGTTCAAGCTGCTGCCGTGAGGTGGAGCGACGTGTTATTCTCTATCGCGAATTCTCACGAATGATGTTTATATGAACATTTGTCCTAACTTGCTCCGTTTTTGAGATACAAGATGTTGAAGTTTGAAGTATCAATTGTTTCTATTTATAACCTTCCTGTATGAGCTTCCATGGTGCCTAAATTCTCTATGGTTGGAGACTGAAGAAATCCTGAAGTCTTGAAAACACTTGAAACTGAACTTGATACCCAAATCATAGAGAGGATAAAAAAGTTGTTATTCCAATAGTTCGATTCAATAAAAATATGAAACTGAGAGAAACCCGTGTCGTACGATGACATTCCCCATACATATCCCCCACTGTGACGCCACTGGAAATATTATTTTGAATCTAATTGCACCAGGAGAAGCTCCATATTACTTTTAACGAAACCACAATGTTTTATCAAAATTGATGAAAAGGCAATTGAGTAATGAATAAAAAAACGATTTTTCATGGAAATATCAATACCCTGTATCTCGAAAACGAAGAAAGTTAGGACACATGAACTTCATTTCCTAAAATATCACCTGGAATCACCTCTTGAATTTTTTCGGTGTTATTTAGATACACCCTGTATACATATCCATTTTTTCATATTCATAATTTATCTGAGAGTATTCCTTTCAGAATCAGTTGAAGTTTTGTCAGATATGTACTGTTCGGCTGACGAAAACATAGGTCCAAAAACAACTCTCGATCACAATCTCGCTATTTTTTGTTGCGTCCTCGTACATGGTTGGAAACAACAAAACACTTCATCACGACATAGCCCACTCGATTTCTCTGGTCTCAGTCGATCCTTGGGGAGCTTTAAGAGAAATGATGCCGATGAAGATTTTCTATATTGGTGTATTTGCGGATTGGATCGTGGTTTTTGCTTTATCTCTTGGAGCGCACGATAGGAAATTCATATGATGTTCGAAGAACATCGTGTGTACTTAGGAAGGATAGGGAGAGGAGGTAGGTATCGAATTTTTTTTGTGAACTTTTGGAGGCTACAAGTTCTTGGGAATACTTCCATTGGCAAATAGATAGGTACCTACTCCGATTTTCAAGAAGGGAAAGTGTGGATATGATTATGCACCTGCTGTCCTCATGCACGGTGTATGCACTCTCGGCCTATATCAATAGATACAATGCGGCATTACGAGTGCTCTACCAAGGTCTATTAACTTCTATAAGGTTACCTCATAGTATAGCATTATGGTGCGGGGGTGCGCGGAGGGGCGTGACGTCACTGTTTCCCCGCCACGTGATTGTAGATTTCGTTTTGTGTCACTGTCAAATGGATTGAAAAAATTGTTGAATTTTAATTCAAAAGAATCGCGAATTTTAAGACTTTAGTTGAAAACATGGTGACAAGGAGACTGATTATATCTTTGAAAGAGGGTGAGAGGTTGTATAATAATATGGTGTAGTATTATTCAAGGCTGGTCACATCATAATATTGGAATCAAGAGTGGATATAGAACATGTATAGAACAAAAAAATGTTATAAAATGCCTGTGTTTACAATCATCTGCTATTGGGCAGCCTCCACATGAGATTCAAATAATTTCAAAGCAAAATGATGAGCTGTGGCAATGTGAATGTCCCTGTGAAGCAGGCATGTCATGGTATTGTAAACACGCTTTATAGGGACTTATATTGACAGGTAGGAAGGTGCACTTTTGATCTATCACACACAGGTAAAAAATACATGAAATTTCAAGAATAAAGACTTGGAATATGTGAAGCTGCATATATAACACACAGATGTGGTGAAAATAAAAAAGAGTAGATCAATCAAAGATCTATTATACAGCAAATCCCTCGGCAAAACCATCTCAATAGTTCTGCTACCCACTTAATAAAAGAAGGAAAGTGACCCCCTAAAATCATTCTCCTTTTATTTCAAGTTAATTTTACAGGGTATATCAGACTATTTTGTTTTCTGTTTGAAAGCCAATGAACTCAATGTAAACAACTAGGTATAGATATTGCATGGTACTCAGGAAGACAGGTGAGTTTATCACATTTTAACATACCATATCATGAAAACTGTATACCTACTTTCATTAATTTTGGGCTATACTTGGTACTTCATTTTTACATGTAGCAAGGAGACTTGGGAAAAAAGGCAATCAACTTCTCCTTTCCAAAGGATTTTTCAAATAAATTTGTTCAGCATGGAGTTGAATATGAATCCAAAGCTCTTTCAAAATGTTCATTGAGAATAATATTGAATTTCAAATCATGCAAACTTTGTGTGTATTTTCCATGGTTAGGATTCTTTCCATATGAAATTATTTTTCAGGAAGGAAGACCATGGAAATAATTGAAAGAAGTGTCCTTACTGAGGTCCTCACATAGAGGTTTGTTAAATAATGTGTATAACATTCAGCTTGAATTATTTTCTCAAAATTGTAGAAACTAATTTTCTTGTATAATTCTTTCTCCAAAACTTACATACGAATTCTAGTTAATTTTATGAAAAATTTTGTGTTAATCTGAGGAAGATATCTCAAAGATATTTTCATTATGTTGCACTTTTATTGCATTAATAAAATGGAATGGATTGTGATGACTTCTTTATTGATTCATTTCCTTATTATTTCATTTTCAAACAATAATGTTCCAAATTGATACTGAAATCAAACCATTGAGTTTTAGAATCATTCAATTTATCCAGAAGGGAATCCTCTTTAGTTAATTGTTTCTTGTTTCTCAGAAATGATGGCCTTATCAATTTCAAGCATTTTTCTTCACATCCCTTGTCAGTATGCCCTTATCCACCATGATTCCATCATCAGGTTCAGACTTCCCAATAACATTTTCTTTATTGAAAAATGCTTCATCAGTAGCTCAACCTCCATATCCTTAAATGCCAACAGTAATCAGTCCTGATGGGGTGATATTGCAATAAGAATCTGACTGAGTTTCTGTAATGTGTCTGTACAACAGCAGCAGGAACATAACATATCTTTCTAGATTTCTGTCCTCTGTCTTTTGTACTTGCTGCATGTTTTGGGAAAACAGTGAACTATCTCGTGGATACAAAAACATATTGGAAAACTTCAAAATTCATCAAAATTCACTGGATTGCACAATGCTGAACTTGTTTGTTTTGTTTATCACCTCCGCCATTTTCATCTTGCCGTTCGACAAAAGACGACTGGGGTAACAGTGACGTCAGGCCAGGTGAATATGAGGCAACCTCATAGAGTTAGATAGCCTTGGTGCTCTACTACCACTTGAGGCACTCGTACGGAATAGACGAGACCCCAGTGCTGCCCTATGCCCCGGGGGATATTGAATCCGTTGTAGAGAATGGGAGGTGCCGAGTTTATTGGAACTCCTCATTCCCCACCCTCAGGCAAATACAAGCTAACAAGCCTCGACCATCAAACCAAAGCGATGTTTGTGATCGAGTTTTCGGAGCCAGCCGAACCGAACATCGTTTTGGAGGAGGAGGAGAAACGGACTAAATATCGAGATCTTCTCTTCGAACTCCGCCGGCTCAATCTAGACCATTCTGTGGAATTGATCATCTTGATAATCGGCTCCCTAGGAGGCACACGACACACGTTGCTCTCGGAGATCCAGAAAATCCCAGCGTGCCGTGATGAGGCACACATCCTGGCTGGTAGAATGCAGAAGGCCGTCATACTAGGATCATTGCGTCTACTCAGGGCAGACGGTACTTGGTCCCAGTGATTATTCACCTCACAGGCTGTGAGGAGTAGTCACTGGATTTTATCCAGCACGACTCTGCATGGCGTCGGAGGCCGTAGGGTCATGACTGCAATTATATGAACTCAAATAATAATAACAATAATAATAATAATAATAGAAAAAAAATAATGATAATGCAGAGCTGTTCTCTGAACCGAGCACCATATTACATTTGAATTAAATAACTACCTACATAGTAGCTCAAATATAATACTTACTCTAAAAGTATTAAATTATTATCTATTTTGAAATACGGTTTACTAGCGAAAGAAAAATAATTTTGTTGACTTTTTGAAGCAAAACATTGATTTATTCTTGAGCTCTTGTGGGAGAGAATTGTATATTATAACTGCATTATAGGAGAAGCATCTCTCAAATCAAGCTGTTTTATGCGTGGGCATCACGAGAAGACCTTATGAATTTCCGAAGTAAATGTTAATCGATGATGAATGTGAGAAGGATTTTTAACTTTCAATACTTTGTGAACCAAGCAGGCAATATGCAATTTACGCCTATTGAGCATATTTAGCCATCCCAATTCTCTAAGTTTATAAGGAATGTGGTCTCTGGTTCTGAGTGAGTTAATGAATCTGATACAGAAATTCTGAATTCTTTGAATTCTCGCTGATGGAACTGCATCCTAGCATAGACCATATACTAAATCAGCATAATTAGTATGACTCAATACTAGTGATTCACATAGTTGATTTTTCAAGGATACATTGATAAAAGACCTACTGCGATTTATCGGGTGGTCACAAAAAAACCGGAAGTTTTTATTTTCCTCGTGGTTTCATCATTTCTCAACCGAATTCGAATTTCTTGGCGTCGTTTCTTAGCTAAAGGGCTATAATATACAGTGGAATATTTGAACATTCCATAATGAACAAAAACAAAATGGCGGATTCTACGAAAGTCTTGTCATTTACAAAAACCGCTGGAGAAAAAGATAATCAGATTTTTTCCAACCTGTACCGATGTCATCTCAGGCTATTGATTTTTGAAGAGAATGAGTACTCGGACATCGAAATCGAATAAATAGTCCAGTAGATACACTAATTTCTTTGCAATTCGTTATGGAGTGAATGTGCTAATCTCGTATAAACGATTATTATTATTTTGCTTCATGCATCATGAAAATTCAATTGAATTTGGATTTCTCAGAGTTATTTCAAAGATAAAGAACTGTAGTAGTACACAATGAAACATTTGAAAATCCAATAATCCAGAATTTTTGTGATTTTCAATAATCTATGGCGAATAAAAACATTTTCATTCTTCTAATCAGGATCGATACAATTTTAGATCATTGATTTCTAAAAAGAATGAGCACTCGAACTTCTGAATCGGACAATTAGTCCAGGAGAAACACGTTCTTTTTGGCAAAGTGTTATGGAGTGAATGTGTCAATCCCGTGATGGGAATTACTTCTAGTTTGCTTCTGGCTCCATCAGAATTCAATCGAATTTGGATTTCTTAATGCCATTCCAAAGCTGAATAGCTGTGGTACACAGTGAAACATCTTCATTATCTTTGAAATAACTCTAAGAAATCCAAATTCGATTGAATTTTCATGAAGCTTGAAGCAAAATAATAATAATCGTTTTTACGAGATCAGCACATTCACTCCATTACAAATTGCAAAGAAATGAGTGTATCTACTGGACTATTTGTTCGATCACGATGTTCGAGTACTCATTCTGTTCAGAAATGAATAGCCTAAGATGACATCGGTACAGGTTGAGAAAAATCTGATTTTCTTTTTCCCCAGCGGTTTTTGTAAATGACAATACCATCCGCCATTTTGTTTTTGTTCATTATGGAATTTCCAAATATTCCACTGTATACTATAGCCCTTTAGCTATGAAACGACGCCAAGAAATTCCAATTCGATTGGGAAATGATGAAGCCACGAAGAAAATTAAAACTTATTCCGGTTTTTTTGTGACCACCCGATAGATTCTTCAATAAAGCGATGACAAAAATAAATTTTTCCGGTGAGCAATACT
>OU896723.1:3181979-3199980 GCA_918026855.4 Phaedon cochleariae | reverse complement strand
TGAAATCATGAACTATAGCGAAAATAACAAACATATTGAAATACAGATAGTTTTTTATATCGAATCTCAACTGCAACTGCAAGACGGGTATACCCGTCCAAAGAATAGTGTGCATGACAGATGAAAATTCGTTTCAAAGATGATTTGATTGTAGAAATGACAAAAAGCAATGCCATTGTCTCCGTTCAGAAGAATGCAAGCAGATTCCTTGATATTTCTCTCCAGGTTGTTATCTTCTTTCCCGATGATTTTGATATTATTCCACTCTGCCATATGTTGTCCGTGTTCAGTAAGACAGAACATGGTATTCACTACTAAAATCTGAACATGAAAATGGTGAATTCAAGATTAATTAATGAAAACATCCTGTAACTCATTTGATTGCCAACGTCACCAATTGTCAATGAAAACTGGAAGGCTTCAAGACAAATACGACTTCACTATTAAAATAATATTTTTTTTATGTTGCAAACGGAAGCAGATTCGTTCCCGAAACGTCCAAAGATGAGTGGAAAGGACCCCGCACTTTTAGTACGTAAAATGGTTCTCGGTGAAATTTTCTGAATTTTCAGTAGGTATGTTGTAGAATTCGATGAACTGATTGAACCTGCAGAATCGTAAAGTTCTTTGATGAACAGATTCTGATATACAGGGCGTTGAAGTTACAAATCGGTATTTTTCATTTAATTATTTTTTCGAAATTCAAAGATGCCAAGTACAATTTTCTTCGCTCATATCAAAAACGAACCTCCATATTACTCAACATAATTCAGATGGTTCAGATGATGTAATTGTTTACAGAGTGAAACATATAAACATTTCATTGATGTCTGAAAATTCGATGTAATAATGAAATATCGAAAAAATAATTTAGGCATGCAATATACTATTCTCATTCCATCATGAATCACAATCCATACATTTCATACAGGGTGATTTGAAAAATTGGTGACACCTAAGACCGATTTATTCATACACATCCTGTATATTCGAGTGAATTGTTAACCTCCCAAGATAGCTGATACCGTATGAACATGATTTCGTTGAGATATATAGGGTGATCATGAAGATTTTTGATGATGAAAATGACAAAGAATCGTGTTTTTTGAAATCACCCTGGTATTCATGATTAACTCGGTGAAATTCCCTAATTATTTTTTAATATACTCATCATTCGCTCCTCAACGCTGTCTCGAAAATTAAGTTTCCTATCATGACGGGTGTCATAGTTATTAATTCAGGAACTTACCATTTGCATGAAGAGTTGAAGAGACTTGTTCACTTACATTCGCATAGTGGCCGATATTTTTCACAAAAAGTGAAACGTGAGAATCTGGAGACGAAAATGAGTTTAGTATTCATATACAGGGTGAACATTAGAAATTCAATAACAATAGCAGATATATGAATTTTATAATATTAATATAATGTACAGATAGTTAGGCGAATTTCGATTCCAGGATTCAACTCTCCCTATTAGAAATGGAAGCGTAAAAGACCGAATAATTCTCCCATCTCCTAGGTATTGTTCGTTTTTCATTTTGGCAGAGCTTGTATACCAACGAAATTCGCCTAACTATCTGCACATTATATTAATATTATCAAATTCATATATCTGCTATTGTTATTGAATTTCTAATGTTCACCCTGTATATGGATACTAAACTTATTTTCGTCTCCAGATTTTCACGTTTCACTATTTGTGAAAAATATCGGCCACTATGCGAATGTAAGTGAACAAGTCTCTTCAACTCTTCATGCAAATGGTAAGTTCCTGAAATAATAACTATGACACCCGTCATGATAGGAAACTGAATTTTCAAGACAGCGTTGAGGAGCGAATGATGAATATATTAAAAAATAAATAGGGAATTTCACCGAGTTAATCATGAATAATAGGGTGATTTCAAAAAACACGATTTTTTGTCATTTTGATCATCAAAAAACTTCATGATCACCCTATATATCTCAACGAAATCATGTTCATACGGTATCAGCTATCTTGGGAGGTTAACAATTCACTCGAATATACAGGATGTGTATGAATAAATCGGTCTTAGGTGTCACCAATTTTTCAAATCACCCTGTATGAAATGTATGAATTGTGATTCATGATGGAATGAGAATAGTATATCGCATGCCTAAATTATTTTTTCGATATTTCATTATTACATCGAATTTTCAGACATCACTGAAATGTTTATATGTTTCACTCTGTGAACAATTACATCATCTGAACCATCTGAATTATGTTGAGTAATATGGAGGTTCGTTATTGATATGAGCGCAGAAAATTGTACTTGGCATCTTTGAATTTCGAGAAAATAATTAAATGAAAAATACCGATTTGTAACTTCAACGCCCTGTATATCAGAATCTGTTAATCAAAGAACTTCACGATTCTGCAGGTTCAATCAGTTCATCGAATTCTACAACATACTGAAAATTCAGAAAATTTCACCGAGAACCATTTTACGTACTAAAAGTGCGGGGTCCTTTGATATATTTTCTATATATATACCTTTATTTTTTTTCTCCAAACTTTTTTCAATACAAATTGTCACTGACAAGCTAGTGAATTTTTTTTTAGGCTCTCTGACAGAAAAATTCTTTGAACGCAGTGACATTTTCGGGCAGATCATCTGATTTGTCCTCATTACACGTATATTCAAAAAAATTTCATATTCATATAGGAGAAAAAATCTGAAAAAATCTGGAATAATGAATTTACCACCTCCTCGATTTACCTACAGATAGAATTCAACTGAATGTGATATTTGTCGCCTGAGTGAAATGTGCCTTCATTGAACGCAAAAATTTGTTCCATCCTCCATGAAGCATATCCACTGAAATGCCGTTCACATATGAAGAGGAGCATAATAAATTATGAGTTTATTCACCCACAAGACTATCATTGATACCATGGAAATCGTTTGAAACACAAACATGAAATTTATTTTTTATTTTGTCAAGTTCAATAACTCCGTATCGAAGCGCTATAGACATTTTCTTTCATGAAATACCGACATTAATTTGGTTCACTCTATCAGTACTATATCATTAACGACATGACCTTTTCGGACACACTGTATAGACATTTTGGACTGTTACCTAATCACTTCAACGTATACACTCGCATCAATCTTAGGAATGTTTTCAATTCTTGTTAGTTTCTGTTCACGTAAATCCATTTTGCATTGGCTTAAACGCTTTCGAAGAAGAATACAACAATGGAATACAAAGAAATTCAGAGGTTGTTTGAGCTTTTTATAAATTAATTGAATACCTTGCCATCGGAAGAAGTTAGAGCATTGTTAGAGCATTACTTTTCAACTTGTTTTGTCTGTAAACTGTCTTACTTACTGAAAGGATTACAGCATATTGTTTGAATGAAAGAAAAGGAAATATATATTGATGTTGTATAATGATGGTAATGCTGATGAAATATAGTGATTATAATCAGAATATTAGTAAACATTCTGGAAAAGGAGCACTAACAATGAATTCCATTTCGGCATTTCATAAACTTTCCAAAATGATTCGAGGAAGGCATCTAACTTAACTGTTAAATGAAGAAAAATAATGTTATTGTGAATTTTCCATCAACAGTGACGTCATATAAGCAACATAGAATGGCAAAGCTTCGGAATTATTTGCCAAAGGAAGAATGATCAAGAACTCAAATCTTAAAAAAAAAGAAAAGAAAAGAGTCTTTCTTCTCTCCTTATCCTCCCTAGGTACGCATGATGTTTCTCGAACAATAGGGGGAATCCATTTCGTGTGCTCCAAGAGATGAAGATGAAAACACCAAGAAATAATCAATACACACAATCAAAAATTTCTTCCTTTAATAGGAATAGAAATAGAATGGAAACTTTATTGACCCATAAATTACCACAATTATAAGTCAACTTGTTTATACCTAGTGTAAAATCAGAATAAGTTGGATTAAATCATCCTCAAATACATACATAAAATATTAGAACGATAGAATACAGTGATTATTATAGTAGGTATATTGAAAAAAAAAGCTAGTGAGTCAAATAAACTAGGATGAAATAAAATATGCAATATTAAATCATCTGTGAATTGACTAGAGGCTATTCCTGTCCAAAAATTCATTTACTGTGTAGAAAGTGCCTGATATTAAAAATTCTTTACATTTTCTCTCGAAATTCTCGTAGCAAGAGATGTTGTTCAGTTCATTAGGAAGGGCATTAAATAATTTAAAAGCAATGAATTTAGGAGATTTACGGAACATTGCAGTTTTATGTCTCGGTATATCAAAGTTCTTATGGCGAGTTTGATAACAATGGTGATTTTGTGAAACGTTATTCAAATCACTCTTAATGAAAGTGAGGCATTTCAAAATGAATATACCGTTTTTTTTTAAATGTAGATCTACAGCTATCTCTGAATCCTAATTGAAATACCAGTCTAATTAGACGCTTCTGAGCAATGAAAACTCGTTTCCAATCACTTGATGAACCCCATGAGATGATGGTATATGAAATGTGGCTATACGCCAAAGCATAGTAAAAGTTCACAATTGAATATGCTTCGAATCAAGATTATGGCTTGTATACAGGGTGTTTCATTGGGAAAGGTAAATAATTCAACTGTGGATAGGGGTCACTGGGGTGATTTCAAAAAACCCATGGTTGATGGGTCTTCGACTTCATATAACCGAGATACAGGATGTTTCAACAATATTGTCCATATCTTCATTGTCTCATAACTTTCCAACCGACCTGTATATATTTTTAATTGAATTGAGTGAGGCAACAACAAAAGATAAAATCCAGGTCCGGCTTCACTTAAAATTCACAAATTCTTTCTGCCAGAAAACAACACCCTATACATTCGAATTTCTCATTTTTTTGCCATATCTGACAAGAACATCAAAATTTCTATTCAACGATGTGCTTTTTATTGGTGCACAGCCGATTTTATTCTATTCATATTATGTGCTCAAAATATTATTTTTGCTCATTTTGGGGTACAAAATTGGAATCAGACGAGATTTATCAATTTTATTACTTTCAATTCAGTATTCGTGAGTATTACATTTAGAAGGAGTATTTCATAACGTTCTTTGTTCCAGACTTAGTTGCAGGTCCGTCATCAAAACTATACAGGGCTTTTCACGATAAGCGTTAATTAGATGTTTCTGGCAAACCAGGCAACGGATTGATCATTCTAGAACACGTGATTTTGACATGGTTTCTTGAGGAGCACACAAACTATCTGTTAGGTTACCTTTGATGAGCATTGCTCTGGCCATC
This sequence comes from Phaedon cochleariae, assembly GCA_918026855.4. Taxonomy (NCBI): domain Eukaryota; kingdom Metazoa; phylum Arthropoda; class Insecta; order Coleoptera; family Chrysomelidae; genus Phaedon; species Phaedon cochleariae. The sequence continues at coordinate 3,194,695 of OU896723.1, read as the reverse complement.
CCTGCCACATCCACAATATAATAACAGTTTCACCAAACAAAATTATGAAATTCTTTCTGTCTCCATCTCGGATTCCAAGGAAAACGATCCCACTAATTCTGGTTTCATATGACAAATCTTGACAAAATACAATGTTTGCCCCTCAGCAACCTGCCAAATGACGTAATTCTGGAATGATTAATAAATCTGAAAATTCGAAGGTATGTATGAATTAACATGATCTACACGTCTGAAATATTTGAAACAATCCGGCGTTGCCGCTTCTACTCGAAAGTGGCAGTAACTTTGATTTTTTAAATGGGACACCCTGGATGCTTCCTGAAGAGCTGATTCAATCGATTCACAAAGTTCGGGGTCTAGTGGGACTAATAACTGAGATATTTAGAGTGAGAAAAATCGAAATGTTTCAACTTTAGAATTTTTTTGCGAAAATATGTATTATTGATCAAAACGGCTTTTATGTCCCTATCTTAACTTTGTATCTATTGACATTTAATCGAAACAAATACAGGATGGTTCATAATTCAGATTTCTGCACCACCCTGTATCTGTTTCAATTGAATATCGAATGGAAAGTTGAGGTAGGGACATTGAAGCCGTTTTGACCATGCAATAATAAACAGTTTCAACACAAAACATTTCAAAAGTTGAAACATCTCGATTTAACACATCCTATATCTCAGTCATCAGTCCCGCTAGACCTTGAATGTTTTTAATCGATAAATTCTGCTGTTCAGCAAGAATCCAAGAATGTAATGAAATACAGGGTGTCCCATATGAAAAATCGAAGTTGCTGCTACTTTCTAGTAGCAATGAGAAATTCGAATGTATAGGGTGTTGTTTTCTGGCAGAAAGAATTAGTGAATTTTAAGTGGAGCCGAACCTGGATTTTATCTTTTGTTGTTGCCTCAATCAATTCCACAGGATAGATTGAGCAAGTGTACCAATTTTCTAAAATATATGCTATTGGTTGGAAAGTTATGAGACAATGAAGATATGGACAAAATTGATGAAACATCCTGTATCTCGGTTATGAGAAGTCGAAGACCCATCAACCATGGGTTTTTTGAAATCACCCCAGTGACCCCTATCCACTGTAAAATTATTTACCTTTTCCCAATGAAACACCCTGTATACTGTAATAAACGATTGCTTGATATAAGAATTTGTCATTTCCAATTCATCAGTCTCTGTCAAAGCGTATAGATTACTTGAATTCTGAAGAAATAGAGGATAGTCGTGTGAGTAAAGTAAGTCAACTCCAAACGAGAGCCTAGTCACATAGATTGTCAAGACAATTATCCTCTCCATTTGGAGAGTACTTTTTTCGAATCAAATAGCGGAAATTGTTATCATTCACTGAAGCTCATTGATGAGATTGGATGAATAAAATGACTATAAGATTACAAGAATGATACCATATATTATATAAATGAAAACATATACATAGTTGGTAAAATCGTCAAATAGAAGGTGGAATATTAATTTTTCGAAATTTTTGTGATTTGCTGTTCTCGTCTTCTTTTCCATTATGTCACTGTGCTTGAAATGGCTTGAATGTTGAACCACGGAAACCTAGAGAAAAGAGTGAAAATCTTCAATTGAAAGACGTATTGTGTGTTTTGCAGAGTGGCTCGTTAAATGAGAATTATTAACAGTCTACCTATGAATCTTGCTTCAGAAGTAAAAATATTGCAAATCATCACAGCCATGCATTGTCGAGAACAAACTAAAATTCAAGACAACCAGATATTTTCTGGTTTCAAGAAATTCTGCGTTTGACAAAAGGGCATGTATTAAAGTTGTTTTAGGTAAGAATAAACACGAAGGAAAGAGCTATTTCATTATTGGGTCAATCAATCTAATCAGGAATCTAGTTTAAAATATACAAAGAATGGACAATAACCTACCTATACCTATAAGTACGTTCATCGAATGAATGCGACTGGTCAAATCATCCTGGTCACTACTGAACGAATGTGTGTTGTGCAGGTTATATAAACAGGGCCATATATGCGTTGACAGTGATGTGTTGTTATGGTTTGAGGAATGATTGATATCAAGGTTCTTAGCATGTTTCATATCAAATAAGAAGGAAAAACACTCCACTAGGTACAACTATGTTACAAGAATATACAAAGTTCTCAAACCCTCGCAGATTGTCCTCGAATATGGAATGCTGCATTGCTGTGAAGATGATACTTCATCACTATTATCCATGACCCACCACACTTGATTCTCGAACACTTCACCATTGAAGAACAAAGGGTCTTAACACCGTCTTCAGAAGAAACAACATGACGAATAGCGGCTAACGAATGAGGAATCGAATGGGCACAGGCATACCGCTGTATATACGTCACTGCAAGTCTTTGAGACAAGCAGAGATTTTCCTGAACCAATATAAATTGGAAATTGTGTCACTTGTAGTCGCGATTTCCCTGACTGAAGAAATATACTATTCATGTTGAGCAAATTCATATCAAGTAATTCCAAGAAACGAAGCAAGCAAGCCGATTAATTTGAGACATGTATATATTGCTCTATTCGAATGGAAAATTATTGCATGAAGCAATTTGATTTCAAGAAAATGGATTTGTTTGATCGAAGAAATCCTTCTTATCCATGCGTGGTGCCCCCTGTAACAAACTGTAGGATAATACATCAAATGATATTGCCTGTAAAGAAATATGCCTCTGTGCCGATTCTGATAACAATTGATCAATATACAGTGAAACTATTATCAATACACGAAAAAAACTTCTCATTCCTAATGGCGCCCTGTATCTTTTTCTACAGCGATATTTTATTGGTGGTATCGCCATATTCAGGTCCAACCAATAGCTATGACTTACCCGGTATATGAGAATTCTTGCGATCGAAGAAGTCCCATGCTTCTGGTGAAAAATGTGTCACTATGGATTTTTATATCCTCTAGTCAACATAAACGGTTCGTGATGGTGAAACAATATCATCTCCTCCCTGCAAGGGAATCTGCCATTTCATCAACTTTTTTGACAGTTCAATACCAATTTAGACGTTGATTGGTACGAGTTTAGCGCTTTCAGAGCCGCTTGGCCTATATCGAGAATACTTTTATCATTTTCTGTGTCAGGTTGATTTCCTCCAATATCTCTATATACATAATTCAACGGCATCAATTTCACAACAAAAAATGAGACCCAATGATTAAAAGCCCTGGGCTGATTGATATCTCTGTCCTAGGTTTGCGACCGTATACACTCATACCAGAGCATAAGGGTGTTTTTGAATTATATGTGAACCAACAGTTTTAAGTTCTTGATAGACCCTCCTTTCGGTGAAACCAATCATGAATTCAATTCTGAAGAAGAAACAACAGCGGCAATAACGAATGGTGGCTAACGACTGAGGGTACCGCTGTATATACGTCACTGCAAGTCTTTAAGACAAGCAGAGATTTTTTTGAACCAATGTAAATTGGAAATTATTTCACTTGTAGTCGCGGTTTTCCGGAATGAAGAAATATATTGTTGTTGAGCAAATCATTTCAAGAAACGAAGCAAGTGTTGCTCCATTCAAATAAAAGATTCCTGTGAGAAGTAATTTCATTTCAAGAAAACGGATTTGTTTGATCGAGGTCATCCTTTTCATCTGTGTACTTGAATTATTTCCACATGCAAATTCCACTTTATTGGACTAATTTGAAACTCAATTAGGAGCAGAACATAGGTTTTCTGACGAAAAGGCAATGCAAGGTGGTCCTTCCTATACACTGTAAAATAGCCTTCACATTGTTATTGTCGGAAATATGAAATACATATTGCAGCAATTAACTGCATGCAATGAAAAATCAGATATTCTGTAGCAACTCTAGTCGATAAAAATTAAACAAAGACCAAACAAACATTCTCGAGAGTTACCCACCAAGTATGCAAACCATCAAAAAAATCACTATTTGCCTGCGTATATCAGCATCATGCACCGAGAAAAACGGTACTCTCACTCACTGCACTGCACTCTGATTCACTATCTTTTTCCTTCCAGCATTGAAGATGAATCAACTTTCATACTTTCTAAACGTCACTTCCTTCCACTTAGAGTATCTTGGGAATGAAAAAAAAAGCCTGTATATATATAGAAACAATTATGTACTGTTCTAGAAGAGTTTTGTATTTCATTATCTCCTTCAAGAGAACAGATCAAGAACTCAACCCCCCACAGCTCAGAGCACGGCCACAGAGCACGGCCACAGAGCACGGCACACAAACAGAGAATTCTCATATACGAATATGATATAGTAGTTGTTCGAAAGGGCACTTGCATGACTTGAAATTTCAATGTTACTAGCGGGAACGCAAGTATACTAACTACACGAATGCTAAGATCGAAATGACGCCGTGGACTCGTGGACACTGGACAGTGATCGCGTTGGGCGTGGGTACTCGAATAATATCGGAGATGTCCGAACGGAAAAGAGATCTATAACTACAGGTGAGCTGTCACCTGCAACAATCGACTTGATAGATTGTCTTTATTGATGAGTTCGCTCAGAGCAAGTGATCTTATGTCAGAAAAATAATTTAATAATAATGAGTATTCGTTAACCTAGCACTAGTTTAGTGTTCACTTAGAATTAGCGAACTCTAAGTACATATCGACTTGGTTGATACCAACAAGTGTTCTGATCACTTACAGCAGAAACTTCGTTCCAGAAATATAGTTTTGCCTACTGCAAGTACCATATTTTCCTACCGTTGGTGAAAATGTTCTTGTCACAATCGACTTTTTTTCAAGAAAACAATTTACTTGGCCGAGTTTTCTCAGTGCTCCCTTGGAATCATTCACCTCAAGACCGCCCTTATTCTCGTATATGACAGAATCCTATTCAACTCAAACCATACGGGTTCGAGAGAGACTAGCAATGAGTGATTGAACTCCGGTTAACGGTTAGTACAAAAACATCCCCAGGTTATAATTTCTAATTAACATCCACCGAACGATTGTTAGATATTCTCGCGGCAATAAACGTCTAGACCTAATTCGAACCGTATACGAATTAATAATTCAAAGACAATTATTCTGCGTTCGCCACTCACTGGGGCATTATGCCACTTGTGCAAAGAGAGCCTGTTTGAACAAAGGCTGAGGTGACAGGTATATAGCGGAATGCCACTTTAGATATACAGGGTGTCCCACTGAGGTCGGCGAGGTACGATATTATTGCAACCATAAATCTTACAGCTTCGGAAATAAAAATCTATCGATAAAATCGGCGATGAGGATTTGGATAAAATTATTCTCAAGTTTTTGAAATCACCGGTAGGGGTCGAATTTACTATGATACAGAGACATCTGAATTATTTCTGAAAGATATTAATTCATCGTTGTTTCCATCTCTAGACTTCCGTATCTTTGATAATAATGGTGAGGGAAGCTTGAGAACAAAATATTTCTCGAATTGCTGTATCTTCCACACCCCTAATTCAAATTCAATCAACTCGGGCTCGTTTGAGAGATAATTTCACACTCATTGAAAAACTGACTTCGTTTACTTTCGATAGTTGATACCGCGTCTAATAGAGGGCGTCGTTTACCGACTATTCCAATTTTTCGGATTTCAATTCAATTTCAAACAATGAAGAACAATCACCAAAAAATTGTATTGTGTTTGTAGGAAGTATTATACAGGTGAAACGAAAAGACCTCTCTCAGTTAGGACTGAAGAACACAAGTACATTATCAAGAAAATACATATCGGCAAATCGAATCTAACTGAACATATCCTTACTGAAGATGGACAACATATGGCAGAGTGGAATAATATCAAAATCATAGGAAAGGGAGATAACAATCAAAATATAAGAATCAAGGAATCCGCTTGCATTCTTCTGAACGGAGACAATAGCATTGCTTCCTGTTCAGTTGATATATATAGAACATTTCATTCACTACTGAAAACTTAACATTGAAATGATAGATTCGAGATCATTTTTTTTATGTTCTGGTGAACATCGTGAGAACCAAGGGAAATAAGGTAGGAATTGGTGTTCTTCTTGAATTTCTGGAGGTTATATGCCTCGGGGAACACCTACCTTGGCAATATGTTCCAGAGCCTCGCTATTCGTTAGATGAACGAATCTTTGGAAAGAGATGTTCTGCAGGTCTCCAAAGTGACCACGAAGGGGTGCGAAGCTTCAACTCGATGGGTTAATCTCGCGGGTACTGCCAAGGGAGGAACAATTGTTGATATTCCAGAAGAGCATCGTCCATGAAAATATCTATAAAATCGAACCAGATCGCCAACTTTTCTACGGTGTTCCAGAGAAGTGAGTGAGTTTGTGAGCGAGGCATCACCGACGAGACGAATTGCCCTTTTTTGGACAGAATCCAAATTAATGAAATCATCCTGTAACTCATTTGTAGACTAAAATCATTCATGCATATGCCAACATCAGTATGACACTGAGGAGGGTCAAACTATAGGCAGAGCACAACTTCAAAACAAGAATATTTTGCATCTACATGTTGAGAACGGGAGCAGATTCGTTTCCGAATCATCCAAAGATAAGTGATAATTCGATATTTTTCCAATATATCTATATTTCTTTCCTTCAGAAATTTCTTCAAACAAAGTATCACTGAGAAGTTACTGAATTTTTCTATTAGGCTCCCTGAGAGAAAAATTTGTTAAACGCAGTGACATTTTGGGGCAAATCATCTGATTTGTTTCACTACAAATATATTGAAATAAAACGCATATTTTCATTTCATAGAAACGAGGAGAGAAAATCCAAAAAAATCAAGTGAAATGAATATACCTACATAATATCAAATTGGTAAACTGTTGATGAATGATTTTTATCTATTGACTTATAGAATGAACTCGAAATAATCTGAAGTTGAATGTAAATGTAATTTAACCTAAAAACGTCAAAAAATGTTCACTTATAATATCACGAGAGCTTCAATTATTCCCGGATATTAATTTAGTGTAAAGTGGTATTCGGTAAGAAAATTTTATATTCTCCATTGAGGAAAGAAGACGTAGCTAAGAAATTTCAACAACACTCAGATGATTTAGTTGAAAATGATGGTTGTTTGTTATGGAATGTAAGAACTAAAGTATAGTAACAACATGTGTTCTTATGAATTTAGAATTTGCAAGTATACCTACATGATATTATATGGTAAACTGTTGATAAATGATTTTTATATATTGACTCATAGAATGAACTCGAAATAGATTGAAGTTAAATGTAAATGTCATTTAACCTATAAACGTCAAAAAATTTCCAGTGTAATTTCATGTCCGTCCTCCAAGGAGGAGGAACAAATTTCCAAGAAATTTGTTCAGTTGCTATGGTGACCATACGAAATCCATGCTTCAGATTGATCGGAAATGTTTGGTGTGAAATTTTCGTCACAATCGACTTATTTGAGTTAATTTAGCAGTTGTTGTTGTCTGACTTATCAGTCGGTTGAGATAACGACATTCCATTTATTTCCTTTCGAACGCATACATTTTAGAATTCGCAAGAGATGATGTATTTCATTGTCAACGGTTATGAGAGCCTACTGAAGCCACGATCCGACTAACATCTTACACATAAACAGAGCACTAGAATAGTCAGCTTCAATTTTCTCCTGAAGATTGTAACACAGTCAGCTTATAACACGTCACGATGCTTTGATAAATGGTTTTGGTGTATTTTCATTGGAACAGCTCATATTCCTCAGCCTACTTTATATTCATTCGACCTACAGCTGTCTTGAATATGCGCTCCCTCTGTTTGTGCCGAACAACAACTATGACGGATTCTAGATGATACCCATAAATCACGAAACAATATACAATGTTCTGCTCACCTTAATGTTTACCTTCTCTGCAAAGAGCCCGCACTAGGCATTTGGATAAATCGGCTGTACGTCGTTGATTGATAATCTACGCCTGACTAATCACAAGGAGGATCTGAATTATTGCAGATTCCATATCGATTTATATGAATATACAGGCTGTCCCTAACAGCCCAGCGAGCACAAGAACATCTCAGAGATGTTAAAAGTACGAGATTTCGAGACATTGAACCTCCACTGCGATGTTCTGTTCACACATGAATAGAACTATTATAGAACAGCCAATGTTTGCCGCAGGCGGCAATTATCGAGATGTCCTTGATATGTCACAAAACTACCTTCCCCCTAGTTCTTTTTGAAGCCTTTTCATGGACACAACAAAACATTTTCAACGCGTCTTGCGCACATTAAATCGCTGTAAAAAAAACCATATTCGATGTACTTTTCTGAAACCTCTTGTCAAAATGAACTTTTGCTTTAGGATTCCATTTCCCTTGAATGAAAAAATGCATTAAAAATAGATTGAACATACAAATATTTTCTTGATATGAAATCACCTTCTTAATCGGTTTCTGAGTAGTGCTAACTACACACAGACATATAATTGGAAATAGGTTTCCCAATTTTTGAAATGTTCTCCACAATGCATAATTTTGCAACTGCGGAGAAGCTGTGTATTGATGAATTCGTACATTTATATATTGATTACATTGAGGCACCGAACAACACATCTCGCATCTGATGGTCATTATTACAAACTAAATAAGTCTTCTAACACAATAAACTTCACCAAATTCCTTTCTGTTCTGTTCGTTAGCAGCGTGATGTAAGCGTGACACGCACACAAGAAGAACAAAATCGAAAACAAATCAGAATTCATCGTATTGTGACGTAAGCATGAGACGTTGTGTTGGGGCAAACAAAGAAAGAACACAAAAGAACAAAAACAATACTTCCAATATCCTTCTAAGACCTCTTTGGAAAGTGCATATTACGCCTCAAAAAAACATCCTCATACCTACATTTATAAAACATCCCAAAACATCCCAGGGATACCTCTCAGTAGGCAAACAAAGAAATGCCACAGAAGAACAAAAACAATACTTCAATATCCTTCAAAGACCTCTTTGGTCAGTGCATATAACGTCTCAAAATCTTCATGCCAACATTTTCAAAACATCCCAGAGATGTTTGTGCTCGCTGAGAGGTCTTCACAAAAACTCCACATATCCCTCAGACCAAATAAATCCGACAGAAGCTACTACTACTATACTATACTACTACCACATTCTATTTATAGAGAAGCTCTGTTTCATGGTACCAAAAAGAGGGAAATGTTGAATGTAAAATAATTGAATTTCAGCGAAATACCTCGGAAAAACTTACCTTTCTCATTCCATCAATCCTGGTAATAACTGAAGCACTCGGATCTACGAAAGCACTGAAAGGGTAACTGAAGATTTTTTTGTTTGTTTCAAAATGTTTCCATTTCATATTTGAATTCAGATTCAGATTTTGAATAAGGAATTGAATTCAAGAGGGGAAGTCGTCTTCGTAACTGTCGTGTCGTCGAGATTGTCATCCTGTACATGAGTTTGCATCAAGATCAAGAGCCCAACTGTGAATGATTGATTAAGCAAGATGTCTGACAAATGCTTATATTGAGGGGGATAAATCAGCAAAATATCGAATAACGGTAAGTATGCGCTGAATAACCTCAAGGAGGTTTGTCAAATATTCTTTTCGTGTCATCAGACTGACAGTTGTATTATTGGTAGTGAGTGCAGTTCTATGCGATGAACCTCTCAGCTACAAGCATATAACTCACTAGCAGTATTATCATTTCACTTGATTCTTTTGAATTTTCTCTCCTTGTTTCTATACAATAAAAATATTCGTATTATTTCGACATATTTGTAGTGGGACAAATCAGATGATTTGCTCTAAAATGTCACTGCGTTTAACAATTTTTTCTATCAGGGAGACTAAAAGAGAAATCCAGTAGCTTGTCAGTGACAATTTGTTTGAAAAAATGTTCGAGGTAAAGTAATATAGATATATCGAAAGAATATCAAATTTGTACTCATCTTTGGAGGTTTCGGGACCGAATCTGCTCCCGTTCTCAACATGTAAATGCAAAATATTTTTCTTTGGATTCACTGATTCCCGAACATTTGATTCAGTTTGTTAATTGTTACCGCCGCGTTATGGGCCGGTGCGCCATCTTGTTGATAAAACTTTCTTATCGATTCGGCAAGAGGCAAGTCTTCTAAATATGGTTCTACAAAATTTTCTAAGATATCAACGTATCTTTTTGCGTTAAGGTTTTCATCATAAATAAAAGGACCAATCATTCGTTGCCCCACTATTCCAATCCAAATGTTGAAACCAAATCGTCCCTGCATGTTTCTAGGTTGGAAAACATGCTCATTATGGTCCGACCAATGATGCCGATAATGCCGATTGAATATTCTACTGCTGGTTACTCTTGCTTCATCGGTCCAAAATTTTCATCTCGTAGGACATTTTCAGTTTCATTGCAACTCCTTATAAACCAGTTGCAGAAGTTGATTCTGCGTTCTTGATCACCGGGAAATAATTGATGTGTGAGCCTGACTTTATAAAGTTTAAATTTATGTTTGTTGATAATCCTTTGGGTTCGGCTTCTGCTCACACCCCTAGTTACTTCTATTTCTCTGGTGGAAACTTCAGGATTCTCTAAAACCGCTCCAATTACTCCTGCCTCTACTTCGTCTCTACCTTCAACGGCATACTGTCTAGATCTGGGCTTGACGAATGATCCATGATGCATCAGGCTAGTTTCCAATCTATCAAATATTTGGGAGCTAGGCTGCTGGCGTTCAGGGTATCGTTCGAAACATTTTGATGCAAGCAGGTGATAGCTTTTAGATATTCCATTTATTGTCGAATTGACAGATAAGCAAAACAACTCTTGCTTACCATGGCTCACTAAGTTGAGATGTCACCAAATTGTGATTTTTAAAGATAAATACGTTATATCAACAGCAAGGATGACTAGAAATATATTAACATATATATTTTCGGGAAGCTTATTTTTTTTTCGATTATATGAAGTCAAAGCCAACTATGGTTTCTATTTGAAATAAAGAAGTTTGCTATGATATCAGACAATCGATAAGCGATATATTTTTTTGACATATGCATCTTATTCTACATCATGAAGTGTCTATAGAAAGTTTTCATCGTTTGGAAAAATATCCAAAAATAAAGAAGTTATGTCAATTTTTCGAAATCAGTCAAATGTCAATTTTTGTCTATATCTCGAAAACGGTTTGAGATATCGTAATGCGGTTTTCACCAATCGACGTTTCACGAAAATCAAGCTCTAGAACCCAAGGTCAGTTTTCCTCTACCTAGTCTGGAAATAGGGAAAACTGCCAGAATCAAGCAATTTGGGACACCCTGTACAACCTCCTCGATTAACCTACAGACAGTATTTCACTAATTAGTTGAGCTAGGCAATTATCAAAAAAATCATGCCGTCCCATAGTGGCTGCCTTATAGCGACAGCAGTATACCTTCTTGGGAAGAAAATTCACTTTCAGCAAAGTCGTTATTGCTATCATCGAATTTCAAAGTGTTGCTTTTATTCGAAAATGTATAACGGTAATATGATTTCTTTCAATGGTAGCAACCAAAACTCTGATAGCACAATTTTCCTCAGTGCAGGATAATCACTTCGAGGTTTTCTTCAGAATTATAAAGATATCCGTAAACTCGTGAAATATGTATTTTTCATAAATATTTCATCCATTTGAAAGAGATATCTGTTACTAGTATTAAAAAAAAATGATATCAACATCAGTATTTTCTGTATTATCATCAGAAAGTGTTTCTATTGATATCAAAGAACATTAGGTACGTCAATAATATAAATATGATTGAAAAACGAAAATAATAACTAAGAATTATTCATTTCAATATTAACGAAAATTATGTAAAATTCTCAATTTTCGTGATAATTTCCATTTTGATGATAAAGAAATTCGGTTACTCACATTGAAATTATGTTTTGTAAAGTTTGTTACGCAAATCGTTCTGTTGATAATATCAAATATTTTCTTTTTGTGAATGTTTCTTTACTGGTAGAAAAACCAAGTACTGAATATAAATCATTTTGTTATGGAGGAAAGTTCTATCATTAAACGGCGCATTTCCTTCTATTGACATTCTCCAAAGAATCTCGTGCGATAGACCGAAGCCTGATAATAAATTCATCGTATAATGAAGTGCGATGTGAAACAGAAAGGAAAAAGTGTTTCGAGAACATATTCTAGTCACGCACTTGCGTAGAGTTTCATGTACCATATAGGAGCGAGACCAGTAAACTAATTTCGCAGAACATTCTAATTCCATCAGAGTTTCGCAGTCCTTTCTGAAAACTATCGAGACGAATAAAAACTTCATTAGCTTGCTGCTGAATGACCTTGATGGTCTACAAGTTACTTACGTTCAGCTGGAAAAAATCGTTGTTTTTATTGAAAAAAACATCGAGAATTAACCCTGAATACCACAACGAAACTAAGAACTAACCCAGAAGGCTCTCAATTAGGCATCTGCGGCACGTGACCAAATGTGCGTGGTTTAGCTACTTGGAGGGTGAGCACTAGAATTGATTGCATGAGTTTATATGGGAATAATGTGATTCAAATTCCTTTCCCAAGTTAAGTAGTGATGTTTTTCGTAAAATTCAGATAAATTTATAAAGATTGACCATCATCAGACCATACAAAATGTCCTTGAAAGTAGATATTTGAAAATATCGATCTAGACATGAGGAATATCATACCAAAAATAGGTAGATCTGGAGCCGAAAAGGAGTTCTCATTGATAGAATT
>OU896723.1:3156820-3181479 GCA_918026855.4 Phaedon cochleariae | reverse complement strand
ACTAAGAACGACTGTCATCAATCATTCTTCCAACTTTGCAGAAATATTTTCAATAGCTTTATCAATTTAATTGTCATTGGTGTTTTTGTATTTGAATTATGTGTTTATGTATTTTTGAACAAAGAAAAATTCATTACTATTGGGAATATACATGGTATAAGTACAAGACAAGAGTTGTCAATAAACTTCCCAGTCGATTGGGAAACTTCAAAAAACTCAGTCATTTCAAGTATACTTGAAGCAATTTCTACTGGAAATGAATCCCTATATACTTTTTGCTTCTGTCTCTGTAATATCGAAATATTATTATCATCATCATCATCATCATTTCCATTACTCCATAAGCTATCATACAATAGATTGGATTCGTCAGAAAATTACATGCTAACATACACATAACAATGAGCAACAAACAAATAATAATAAATAAGATGAATAGAGAGTATAAACACATAAATACAGCAGGAGTTGAGGACATAACATAACTAATTTGTACACGTCATAATAATATCAAATCATATCAATATTTGTCAAATAATCCACAAATTCATATTTCGAATAGAAGCACCCATTCAGAAGAATTTTTTCAAGATTTCTCTTGAATTCGATATCTCTCAACTGCTTGAGATCAGTAGGTAGGGCATTATAAAGATCACTACCAGCATTGATATATTGGTGATTTTTTTTAGTTAGAGTAACGCGGTTTCTAGAAATTGTTCTAAAACTGTTCTATCCGTCATTCGGTTGCCCCCTTACGAGCAACCCTCAGAAGTCTTCGAGAGTCTTGTGCGAGCATGGAATGACGGGGGCCTTACCTTTTAACGTGTGATCTTGAGTCTTATATTAGAATTGTTCCTTGTAGTATTGTAGTTATGGAGGTCTGAATGTTTGTTGAGTGTATTTTTGTTAATGTGAAAATATGAAAGTATTTATATAAGTAGATGCAGGGAACGGTGAGGATACCTTGTTGTTCGAATGTGTTTCTACAAGACGAACTTTATCTTATGTCTATGTCTCGAACTGTCTAGTTTTAAGCCTCCAATCTGACTATTCTTATACATGTGAAAATGTCCAATGGAAAATAAACGTATTGTATTGTATTTTTACAATAATTAATGCGTGACACTCGATTTATTTATTTATGTTGAATGTTTCAAGAATGGAAGAAATGTTTGGTATATTCTAGGAACCAGAAGGCATCGATATTATATTTGATCGATATCTAAATGTCTATATAATGATAAGGAAAAGCTCTTGTGTTTTGAAATTCGTAGCATAACATCAATAATTCGCATTCGAGTCCAGATATAGCGGATTATCATCAGTCAAGTTTATTTCTGTTATGGATTATGGGACGCCGTTCCAGATTTCGTGTCTGGAAAGGCTGATGTTTTCCATCGATGTTGCCAAAGGGCTGATTGATATAAACGTGCACAGCCAGTTAACCGGAAACATTGCTCGCGGTTCGGTTCCAAAGCTTTTGATCATCTGTGTGTAGGGACGTTCAAATTCTCCAGCAGGTTTCCGATATCGACATATTTCAGTCTTACACCGAGAAACGGCCTTCTCCAACGTGATGTAGTCTGAAAACAGATTTTTTTTTGCAACCGACACAAAAGTCGTCCATTTCAATACCAAAATTAGCTCTCTGATTTATTTTTGATTCATTCATTCATGTGATACAATTTATACAGGGTGGTCCATCAAAAACGTACCGAAAGGCATTACAGGCTGGGAAAGAACTTTTCGATAAAATCCGAAAACAGGTCAATCATTTCTGAGTATTTTTTGACTTCTGTAAAATTTCGATAATATTATTTGTTTTTAAGATAATTCGAAAAGTACTGAGGACGTATCTTATTACGTACGGAAAGGTGAATATGGAAATACCGGGTGCTCAGAGCAAATGTATTAAAATAATTTTTACTCTTTTTTATTTTTTTTTCAATTATTTTAGTACATTTGCTCTGAGCACCCAGTATTTCCATATTTACCTTTTTGTACGTAAAAAGATACGCTCTCTTTCAATTTCGACGAAATAAATAGGAGTATGTGAACATTATGAGATTACCGTAAGCCGCATAGGCATCAAACAATAACCAGTCCTTTTCGAATTATCTTAAAAACAAATGATTCAATCGAAATTTTACAAGAAACAAAATATACTCAAAAATGATTGAACACTTGAAGGAAAATAGAGAAGAAGTCATTAGCGCACGTACGAAAAAAATATGGGGGTAAGTGTGCACTTGACCCCCAGTATTTTGAATATTCGACAGTTACTTTCTGTTATGTTCTCCTCACACGATGTAACTCTTCGTGCAGAAGTAATGTACTAATTCTGAGATCAATATCTCATCAAATACGCGAGTAATTAAAAAAAACAGTTTTTAATTTCCAACTTTGACACCCAGTATATCGAATATGAAGGGCTAAAATGAAAAATGGTATTTAGAAACTCATATTGGTTTTGTTCAAGGAATATGTGGTTAATAGATTGACCTCCGTCTAGCGGACACCCTGTATATTCCAACAAATATTTGTAAGTATAAAATTTAATCACCTGAACCAGAAAGTATTCAAATACTCGGTATTCAAATACTAAAAAGTGTTTGTTGATACTAATAATGCCCCTCTCTGATAGTAGGGTACCAATAAGAAAAAAGAAGGCAACTATGAATCGAACAAATCTTTATTTTCAGTGTAACTATCGTGACTGGAACCACAGTTCTGGAACATAGCTGCGAATGGCATCGATAGATGTATTGTTCCGGTCGGATTTACGAGATAGCGAACTTAAGGGTTGACGGGAAGCTCTGGAGGGTGTTCTCTTAGATTGGTGATAAAGAGCTATAGGTACTTAATCGACCCGTAACAGGCCTGTCGTATTTCCGTATCCCTTATTAAGTATCAAATCCCAACTATTGCAACCTTCAACCTTCATACAGAGTGTCTCACTTTTAACGCCCCCACTTCCCTCTATATCTCAGCTGTTAGTCTTGCAATCGTTAACAAATTTGATCTGATATGAATAACCAATCATTATGATCAGTTTTTCAGAAACAAACATCATTATCGACAGTGCCGTGATTTTTTATGAAATCATATCGAGCATTTTGTTGCAGAAAAATCAACTTCATAATATCATTCCTCATTAAATAATGTCTGTAGGTTAATCGAGGAGGTGGTACATTCATTATTCCAAATTTTTGAGATTTCCTCTCCTCGTTTCTATAAAATGAAAATATGAATATTATTTCAATATACGTGTAGTAGGGACAACTCAGATGATTCGCCCCAAAATGTCACTGTGTTTAAAGACTTTTCCTATCAGAGAGCCTAAAAAAAAATTCACTAGCTTGTCAGTGACAATTTGTATTGAAAAAAATTTGGAGAAGAGAAATAAAGGTGTATAGAAAAAATATCAAATTTTCACTTATCTTTGGACGTTTCGGGACCGATTCTGCGCCCGTTTTCAACATAAGAAAATATTATTTCAATAGCGAAGTCGTATATGTCTTGAAGCTGTTCAGTTTTCATTGACAATTGGTGACGTTGGCAATCAAATGAGTTACAGGAAAAAAAGATAACAGCCAGAAGAGAAGAATAAAGGAATCTGCTTGCATTCTTCTGAACAGGAGACAATAGCATTGCTTCTTGTTCAGTTGATATAGACAGAACATGGTATTCACTACTAAAATCTGAACATGAAAATGGTGAATTCAAGATTAATTAATGAAAACATCCTGTAACTCATTTGATTGCCAACGTCACCAATTGTCAATGAAAACTGAACAGCTTCAAGACATATACGACTTCGCTATTGAAATAATCTTTTCTTATGTTGAGAAAGGGAGCAGAATCGGTCCCGAAACGTCCAAAGATAAGTGAAAATTTGATATTCTTTCTATATACCTTTATTTCTCTTCTCCAAATTTTTTTCAATACAAATTGTCACTGACAAGCTAGTGAATTTTGCTTTCAGGCTCTCTGATAGGAAAATTCTTTAAACACAGTGACATTTTGGGGCAAATCATCTGATTTTTACTTACTACACGTATATTGAAATAATATTCATATTTTTATTTTATAGAAAAGAGGAGAGAAAATCCCAAAAATTTGGAATGATGAATCATTCATCATGCTTACGAATGTCCAAATGCAAAAATTTCACTTATTCAGAATTGCCAGGATCGGATTTATTTTTTCCTTGTTTGCCTCGAAAAAATAATGAATTCGAATAAATTGCAAATGTGTGAGAACGTTCGATGGCTCTGGTAGGTAGGAAATTATCTTTGGAAAAAAAAATTAGAACTGTTTTTTTTTGTTGAACTCACACTCCGAGAAAATAATTAGAAGAACAATTTCATGGGGCTAGTTTTCCGTAAAAAAATGCCTTATATGATTTCATGAAGAAACAACCCATTTTTATTTCAATAAAAATGCAATGTCTTGTCCAAAATGATGTTCGTCTCTGTGAAATCGTCTTGTTGAAATATGAGTGAAGAATACAATGAAATTAATAGGTTTTTACCAAGAGTAGCAAGTGTGGTTTCATTTAATTTTATTAGAAAATGAAGTTTTTTTAACAAATTATTGTAGTTGTTCCTACTTGACCCTTTTTACCTACTAACGCATATATCCTCGAAATTCTGGAATTA
Source organism: Phaedon cochleariae (assembly GCA_918026855.4). Taxonomy (NCBI): domain Eukaryota; kingdom Metazoa; phylum Arthropoda; class Insecta; order Coleoptera; family Chrysomelidae; genus Phaedon; species Phaedon cochleariae. The sequence goes on along the minus strand of OU896723.1, from coordinate 3,176,818 downwards.
TGCGTATGACGCCATTAGGCCACAGTTGAGAGAATATTACATTAATATTCTCTCAACTGTGATTAGGCGTCCGAGTCTGATTTTTGTATAACTGATGGATAATTACTAGTTTCCACAGAAAACATATTAAAGAACATATATAGCACTTTATACCTCAGGTACTCGAAATAAACATGTCCCGCACATGGTGAAGGTCCTAATTATCTATACGCAGCGAATGTGTTAAAGTGAGACACGCTTTACACAGGGTGGGGAATTCAACTGAATTCAACTGCTTGAAGTTGTGGAAACAATATTTGGAGTAATTGAAAATACTCTCCGGAATAGATTTTCTAATTTATTCTCATAAAAAAAAATATGTTTCAACCGCCTTGAGGCGGTGAAACACCACAACCCACAAAACTTTTACACAGCTTTGATGAGGCTCTGATACCGTATTTTGGGTGACATAGGGGTGAGCATTAGAGGCAAGCCAATCAGGTGGGGGTACAAATTTTGAGTAGGAACCCTGAGCCTTGAATACACTTCTCATTTCGATCCCTACCAAATTGTGTCGATAACAATTCCGTACGAATATGAACACAATTGAGGGTTTGGGAGCGTCAGTTCTTTCCCAATATGTTGGATGTTTTACAGAAAATGCCTAACCAGCACTTTCACTCATTTGTTGACAATATTTTAACATCTTTGTCACTCCTGAAGGCGGCTTGAATTCTGCTGAGCATTTTGTAAGATATAATATAAATATATTTTCAAATCTCCATTTGTTGTTCTGGAAGTAGCCCTTTATCCTACCGTCCTTTTGAGAAGGCCGCTGTTTTTTTCAAAACTGAAGATCGAACAAATTTTTCAAGATTTTTTCTGGACTACCTTCTATCAACCGTTTAAAAAATATATATACCGTGTCCCAGCAAAAATGTCCCTCCTGTAAAGAATCAACTTGACTTGAAATTTGGTCACCCAGTATATTTGATGATGCCCACTCGAATTATGCTATTGAATGAATCGTAGGTATACAGGGTCACACCGAAGTGCACCTCAATTTTCTTATTTGAATAGGGACACTCAGTATATTATTCTATATTCAAGTAGAGTTCATTATTACAAATTCATCAATGCCAGGTTTGATACGACTACGAAGATATTGCAAAAAATAAAACGATTCAATTAAAAATTTATATGATTCGATTTCATCAATATAACTCGATTGAAATCGAAAGATAATAATTAAAATCTAATAACCACCAATTGTCCCGATGGTGATAGCAACTGGCCAGCTCGGCCGCCAGACCACACCCCACTTGATTTTTATTTGTGGGGCTACTTGAAACAACAGGTTCATGAGTCGCCAATTGTGAATATGGAAGAAATGAAAGAGAAAATCACAAATTGATCGCAACGTGATACATAGGGTCACAATGAACGTTATCAAAAGAGCTAGGAAATGTTTGCAGCAGAATGGACGACATATTGAGCAGTTGAGGTTTCAATTATTTTTTTTTTTCATTCGATTTCAATCGTGTTATATTAATAAAATCTAATCATATACATTTTTAATTGAATCGTTTGATTTTATGCCATATCTTCATATTCGTTCGAAAAAATCCCATCAAACCTGGCATTATTTGAATTAGTAATAATAATGAACTCTACTTGAATATGGAATAATATACTGGGTGTCCTTATTCAAATAAGATAGTTCAGGTGCACTTCGGTGTGACCCTGTATACCTACGATTTATTCAATAGCACAATTCGAGTGTGCATCATCGAATATACTGGATGACCAAATTTCAAGTCATTCGATCTCGCGGTTGAATTTTTACAGGAGGGGACATTTTAGCTGGAAGCTGGAACATGGTGTACAGAATCAGAACTAAAAAATGTTTTCAGGGTCAAATGATTTAATGATCACCACTGTTTTCTTTTGTGATGATGAATAATCTCGAATGTCGAATCTCCATTCTATATTTCCTTCCAGAATTCACATTTCTTCACAAGAAACTTAATAAGAACTCACGACGAAGCTACTGTCAATGAAGATCTTATTCAGGAACAACTACAACATTTCATCATCAGTCATCATCATTTTCCTGGCAATCTCTAGATGTATTTAAGAGGTTGAAGTTGAATCAAAATCATTATATATATTAGTCATGATTATTTTTCTGGCAAAGTCTGGATGTATTGAAGAGGTGAACGTTGAATCATTATCATATTCTTTCCATTCACAAAACTTCTTCATGATGTGAAGGCTTTTGATGGTCCCCATCTGACCGTGATCCTCCTTATGACTGAAACTTTATTATTGAATAGTTGTACAAATGGTTTCATGCTCTCCTTCATCGTCAATATCAGGAAATTGATTCAGTTATTTTGTTCCAGAAATGACCTCTCACCTCCATGATGAACACCTCAGGCTCCTCCTACGAGAGCCTGATCAACATCACCAACCCCGTGGACCCATGGACCAACTACACCGCCGAATACCAAGACGCCTGGGACAAATGGACAGACCTCATCCAAGACCGGGCAGTCGTAGTCACTCTTCTGCTCCTCTTCTCCTTGTGCACAGTTTTCGGCAATATGCTGGTCATACTAGCTGTCATCAGAGAGAGGTATCTCCACACCCCTACAAATTACTTCATCACTTCTCTGGCTGTAGCTGATTGCCTGGTGGGGCTCGTCGTGATGCCTTTCAGCGCGCTGTACGAGGTCCTAGGCCACACCTGGTTCTTCGGCTCCGATTGGTGTGACATCTGGAGAAGCTTAGACGTCCTCTTCAGCACAGCTTCTATCCTGAATTTGTGCGTTATTTCCCTCGACCGCTATTGGGCCATCACAGACCCCATAGCATACCCCATGCGGATGACGCGGGTGAGGTCCATGTTCCTCATAGCTGCAGTTTGGATCTGCAGCAGTGCCATCTCCTTTCCTGCCATAGGCTGGTGGAGAGCAGTTAGAAATGCTCCTATACCTGCTTTCCAATGCCCATTCACCGAACATCTAGGCTACCTGATCTTCTCTTCGACTATCTCTTTTTACCTTCCGCTGTTCGTGATGCTGTTCACTTACTTCAGGATTTATAGAGCTGCTGCAGCTCAGACCAGGTCCTTGAGGCTTGGCACCAAGCAGATTCTCTTGGGTTCTGGGGAGCTGGAGCTGACTCTGAGGATACACAGAGGGGGAACTTGTAAGGCGCCTGAGAGGCTTTATTCCACGCAGGAAGATGAGCCTCTGACAGCTCTGCAGAATGACGGGTTGGCTCGAATGGCTTCCAGTAGACTCAACTCGCATAGCAAGAACTTTTCGCTCAGTAGGAAGCTGGCTAAGTTTGCGAAGGAAAAAAAGGCGGCTAAGACATTGGGTATCGTGATGGGGGTTTTTGTGATTTGTTGGTTGCCTTTTTTCGTGGTGAACCTGTTGTCGGGATTCTGCTTGCAGTGTATAAGTAACGAGAAGGTTGTGTTGGCTGTCGTAACTTGGTTGGGGTGGGTCAACTCTAGCATGAATCCTGTTATCTATGCTTGTTGGAGCAGGGATTTTAGAAGGTGAGTACTGTAACATTGCATGCTGCGTCCTCGGTTTTATCACTAAGAACATTAGTTATATACCGAAGTTTTGCTTTCTACAAATTTGTACGTAGTTGATTCTCCTATTTGAATTCAAGTGTCCGTGCTTATGCAGTGTGATCAAGATGAGGTTGCACAGCATTGATCTCGAAAACGGGAAGAGATACGAAATCGGTTGAATGGGAAAAAAGTTATGCGCATTCGGGAGGTTATATCGACGGCCTTCCAACATTTCCAAAATTGGTTTTTGTTTATCAGGTTAACTGCCTCACATTTGAACTGAGACAAGCAAACATTTCTATCATTTTTTAACCGTCATAACTTGGGATTAGATTGACCAATTTTCAATTGCTCTCAGGATTCTGATAGCTCATTTTATTGAGTACAACGTCAGAACATTTTTGTTATTCCAACTTCCTGGCATGAAGACCTACAGAGTGATATCTGAAACTGTGATGATTTTCGAAAAGTTCTGAGATCGCCCCGTTTGGCAGGGATTTTTTTTATGTATCATTGAGGGCGATAAGATGAAGCATAATGAGTTTTCTCGAAATGGTTTTTGATTCAGGAGGATTCATACAGGATGAATGTTGTTTTTACGATGTACTGCATTGTGATATATTCAACCAAAATAAACTCAACTTCAACAGGATTCCAGATTAGCTGATCCGACCCAACGCTATCACTATGAAATGTGTTGTTAATTTTCGAATATACCGGGTATCATCATTCTAGAGTCCTGAAGGTATGAAATTCGAATTACACAGGGGTGTAGAATTCGAGAATGGTTAATTTTGCAATATTCCATATTGTCCCATCATTTATGGTTTGACCAGAAATTTGTAATTTCAAAATGGGACACCCTGCATTTCATTCCATAAGTGGTTATGAATGTTCACAACGAATTCAACTATACTGGGTTCAAAAGGGTTATTTTGAACAATTACGAAGATATTCACGTTTGAAAATCGATATGCCCAATGATTGTGACAGAGAAAGAGGTCACGATATTGCGCCGTCACACCCATTGGGCATATGAAAACTCTAACACAAATATATTCGTAATCGTTCTGAATAACCTCATTGAACCGAGTATCGTTGGATTTGTTATGATAATCCCTACCCACTTATAGACAAAAATACAGGGTGTCCCATCTGGAACTCATTGTACGTGTCACACTTCCACGATACATGATATCCAGTGGCCAGTATCAGGAACTATCTTCCTATTCTTGGGTCGGTACCACTCACTATAACAGAGCACTGATTCAAAGGAAAAATACGAAGAACTCAAAGTCGGTCGACTACATCCACATTTATTACATAAGACGTGTGTAACTAGTTTCGGCACTCAGCCATCACCAGACACATAATATAAAGCACGATGTTCCTTGAACATTATAGGGATTCCCTTTCGTGCGCTCCAATCGATAAAAAAAAATTGTACAAAACTAATTCATAGCGGCTGAACAACCAGAAATAGCTTTCAACAATCTGGTTGAACATTCGAAAGAAATTTAGTGGGTGATTGTCTTGAGGTCGCCAGCCTTCATACGATGATCTCAATGAATTTCTGAGTGGAACTTTTTTCAAATTCGATCCCACTAAATTTCTTTCGAATGTTCAACCAGATTGTTATTAGCTATTTGTGGTTGTTCAGCCGCTATAAATTAGTTTTGTACAATTTGGACTGCTCTTTTATGGCTGACAACCCCTGTTTCAATGTTTTCAACCTGATGATTACTGCTGTACAGGGTGGCTAACTAAGAATCCAGAGTTCGATACCTCTGTTGTCTTGAGAGATACAAAAAAAAGTTTTGCATTCAAATTAAAGTGATAACCGAGCTACACATTTCAAAATTTCTTTTAAATACACAGGGTGTTCCGTAAGGTCACAGCACATCGAAGCTATGTTTTTTTCATTGGAACATCCTATATTTTATTTCATTGTATCATACCTAGGGTCTAGCAGTGAAAGTTACTGAGATATAGGGTGAGCAAAATCAAGATTTTCCAAGTTCAGGATTTTTTTTTCTGTCGGAACTGTTCATTATCCGTCGGAACGGTTTACATGTCCCTATCTCAACTTTTCACTCACTATCAATTGGTGTTCAATTGACATTTAATTGAAACAATTTATAAATTTAGATTTTTGACCTCCTTGTATCAATTGCAATTGAACACCAATTGATAGTGAGTGAAACGTTGCCGTTTTGACGAATAATGAACAGTTTCGACAGAAAAAAGCGTGAACTTGGAAAATCTCGATTTTGCACAACCTATATATGTCAGTAACTTTCACTGCTAGACCCTAAGTATGATGGGTCGTTGAAATCAGATCTTCAGGAAGAATTCAAAAATGAAATAAAATATAGGGTGTTCCAATGAAGAAAACATTGCTTTGATGTGCTGTGACTTTACGGAACACCCTGTGTATTTCAAAGAAATTTTGAAATGTGAAACTCGGTTATTACTTCAATTTTGATTCATGATTTTTTTTTTGTATCTCTTAAGACAACAGAGAAATCGAACTCTGGAGTCTTAGTTGGCCACCCTGTACATGGTGCTTCATATTATGTGTCTGATGAAGGCCGAGTGCCGAAACTAGTTACACACCTCCTATGGATGGTTTCCAAGGAGAGCACTGATTGACCGATTGTTTTTCAAAACATGCACAAAATAGAGATGTAGACAAAACAATGGACGACAAATGCGTGGATATACAATTCAGAATTGTTTCTAATGATCTGAAGTTTTTATAGGTAGGTGAATGCACCACACAAAAATCGAAATCTTACTCAAAACGCTCAGGACCTATGACCTTGCAACTTCATAAGATCGAAATGAAGTGATGGTAGAAATGATATGAATCGTGATATTTTCTTTGATCGGCATCGAAATGTTCCGAGTCAGTACGAATATCGCAGCTTTACCATACATTCAGTTATGGCTGATTAATTTTATCTGTGAATAATAATAGATTATTTCTGATAAATTATATATTTGGTGTGGCAAAAAGATAGCTGTTCATATTAACCCTTGAATAAGAGTTCATTACCCCAACAAGAAACTTCAATTAATCGAATGGACAGCACTGTAATAACTCTGTCGGATATAGTATTATTATTGATGAAAAATAATGAGGTGGAAATAGCAACGTTTTTTGTAGAAAATAGGGATATTTTGTTGTTGTTAATAAGAATCTCAATATTTTGAATAATCGGTACTGAAGAAATTCCAACTAAGCGATTAAGTTAACCTTGTTTTCTCAGTGTACCTAGCTATCGACAATAACTGAAGTTGAAAAATCACCTAAAAGCAACAAAACGAAGTTATCTATCAACTTACCAATGAAAACAGTGCGATTGCTTGTTTTACGCACTCTAAGTCTACTTACATTATTTTGTGTACAATATTCATCACTCACAATAGTAGTCGTAGGAGAAAGTTTTCATCAACAGTAAAAACACAAGAGCTGTTTTTTTATCGGATAAATATCTCTTTGCAACGAAAAACATTTGCCAATCAGTAATTCTAGGAAAAAACTGACATGAAGAAATTTTGTCTAATGTCAGTTTTTCGAGAGAAATAACTGATGGGAAAATGTTCAAGGTAGTTAGTTAGTTACTATTTATTTGGCAAGATAAATCAACGACAATTAACGAATAAACAACAATAATGATCACCTTTATTGATGATTCCGTGTTACTGGTAGTTTGCGGAATTTTTTTATAGCTTGGAGCGCACGAAAGGAAATCCCTATGATGTTCAAAGAACATCGTGCGTTCCTCAAACGACTCATCTTGCTAATTTACGCGTGAACCATACCCATCAGTCAAACTTGACACGAGAGGAATTGGAGTGACATATCAGGCGCAGATAGCTACAGTCAGTTTATCAGGATAAAAAAGGTGCATTCTTTTTATTGATGTCAAAATGACTCACGTCGTCATCAAATAGCGTTTCCCGTTCAGGAGTTGATTCATCAGAACTAGTTCGGAATCATTCTCCAACCGTCTGCTTCATCATGTTTGAATTGAAGTGTGATCCTTCCTTGTTCCTTTCTTAACAAATCCGTTCTAGATTCACGTTAATATCTTCTTTTCGAGAGGAGATACAAGTGTTTCGAAAAAGAAAGCCATTTTTTTATTTGTATTGAGTAACACTAATTCAGAACCTATAGAAAAAGAGCATCCTAGGGATGAACTCCAGATGCTCTTCCTCCTTCTTCCCTTAGCAGAGACACTTCAAAAGCCACGATTCGTCCTTCAAGGACAATTTGAAGCAAATCCTCAAGACTGCTCAAGAATTTTGAGTAACCCATGCTCATGTACTCAAATCACGGCAGTTGAATGTGATATCTCAAACTCGAGGAGTTTAGTAATTAAGGTTTGTTTTTGCTGGTGAGTGCTAAAAATCTGGGTGAAAATGAGTGATATTGATTTTAAAGATGTTTTTTGAGGTATAAGTCGATGAATAAAGAAAAACATACTTTTTTCGAACCTATCTAATAACGAATACGGCAAATTCCTTTTTTTCATCGCTTGGAGCGCACGAAAGGAAATCCCTATAATGTTCAAAGAACATCGTGCGTTCCTAGGGAGGATAGGGACAGGAGGTAGGTATTGAATTTTTTCGAACTTCTGGAGATTATATGTTGTTGGGAAAACTTCCTAAGGCAATGAATTCCAGAGCCTAGCCGATCTATGGATGAAGGAGTTTTGATATAGTGCTGTTCGACATCTTTCGAGGTTGACAACGAGAGGATGTACTGACTGGGCTTGTCTAGTTCGTCTGACTGGTATTCCTAGTGAAGGGATGATAGCAGAGATTCTCGAAGAACATTTCCCGTGGAAGTATCGATAGATAAGTGAAAGGTCGCCGACATTTCTACGGTTTTCCAATGATCTCAAAGAGTGAGTGAGTTTGGCGTCACCCACCAGGCGGATGGCTCTTCTCTGGATGGAATCTAAGAGCATCAGCGTATGTTTTGGTGATGAACCCCATATGTGGGAACAGTATTCTAGAACAGGCCGTATCTGCGCTTTGTAGATCATGAGAAGCTGTTGAGGTGTGAAGTAGCTTTTCGCACGGAACAAGAATCCGAGTTTTTGTGAAGCAGCTCTTGCAATGGATTGACATGATTATCCCATGAAAGAGTGTTGCTGATGAAAATACCGAGCATAGATATGATGGGCTTGGTGGGGATGGTGGTGCCAGAAATTACAATATCGGGCATACTGAGTTCCGCCTTTCTAGAGAAAATACAGGCTCGAGTTCAGGTGGCGTTGAATTCAACTAGGTTGTTGGTTCCCCAGGCTGTGATTTCAGCAAGGTCTTCATTGACAGCATTGACCTGCCTGCGCCGTGAGTTCTTAGTTTCCTGGGAAGAAATGGGAATTCTCGAAGAGAACGCAGTATGGAGGGTATTATCATCTGCAAAGCTGTGGATGGGGCAAGTTGTCACTCTCAACTTGGTATCATAGTGCATAAATAAGTTGGGATTTGAATCGCATTTCTTGAGCTTAGTAAAAAAACTTGCATCTTGCTGTTTGCTGTACGTGTAGTAGAGTCCGACCACGTTAACTTTGGGACAGCATGTGACGCAACGCATATGCATATTCAATGCATACGCGACCACGTGCTGTCCCAAAGTTATCGTGGTCGGACTCTAGCACGCGAGCTGGGAAGGTCCCAAGCTGGAATGGTATATTTTGCTTTGATGGAGTCGACTATCAGATATGGCATCGCATTTTGGGGACTTTGTAATTTACAAATGATGAATTCTGTTTTCGTTCTACAGAAAATAGCGGTAAGATATATTCGTGGAGTTATTAGACACTTACTGCAAACCATTCTTCATTATTCTACGAATATTGGCAATAACAAATCTCTTCATTCAAAAACTGTTAGTTCGATGCATAAGAGGAACCAAAATCATTTGTTGTTCAATTGTTATAGTTCCAGAAACTGTCACAATTGATATTCAACTTTCAATAACCAAATAGATGCTAAGAATTCGCTCATTTATGAAAGCTTCACAATCATTCACCAAATTATCTAAAGAAGATGCAAAACGACAAAAAATTCAGGAAGTCTGTTGGAAATTCGCTTTCCCATAAGACATACTATAATTTATCTGAATTCTACTAAGATCACCTTCGAGAGTTTTTCATCTACATCTTCTGTGTTTTATATATTCTGTGTTGTTTATTTGAAATATATGTTTTTTCGTATTGTTATTTTGATAACGACGTGCACCATGGACGATTCAACTTCAACATTATTATTACTTTCTTAATTTGATTGTTTTCGCATGGCTTTGTCAATAAGATTTTTTTTTTATCAGACGGAAAAACATTCTTTGATTTGATTCTTATTCGATTTATCTCAAAAAGAAGGTGATGACATGTATCAGAATTCATTGTGTTGAGGAAAAACAACACACATTTTATTTTTGACCTAGCAAAATCTCTTTTTGAAAACGATCTATTCATCAAATTACAAAAGTTTAAAGCGAATTTCATTGAATGCAGACACATATTCAAAGAAAAATCGCCTCATTTCGATCTAAGCATGAGACCCAAAGATCCTGATACTCAATTTTGAGACGTCTTGTATTTTGGAAGTTTTTCTTGAAAAATAAAACTTGTTTTTTGATACTTCATTCATTAATCTGATGTGCCTCATTGTTCCGTCTCTAAACAACGAATTTATACTATTTTTGTCTAATTTTTTTGTCATATTTTCTCTCGAGATATAATCATGGCTTCCGTTCTCTGCACATTCCATTTCAGCATTTATTTAGTAATCTACAAGCTTCATTGGTCCATCATTAATTTTCTGAATAGCGACCTGATTGCGAGTAACTTATCATCAATTTATCAGCAAACAAAATTGACGAACTCACAATCAATAGAAGGATAGGTAATTTATATCTTTTTTGTATACAATATAAAAGGCCGTGGAACAATTACGCTGCTTTGTGTGATACCTGTATATTTACCTGGCTCATACTAGATAATCGATTATTTGTTCTCATAATTTCCAGCCATTCAAGAGTTGTGGTTGTGATACCAGATTATTGAAATTGTTTCATATTATGTAATATCACAAGTGACCCTATACAGGGCGTATCTTTTCATGAATTCACGTTTTGTGCTTGATGAAAATCAGTTGCTGAGTTTATATCATGCTCAGGTGGGATCCAGACTGAGGTATGGTGTCTGCCTTTGAGGTCATTCCACAATGTCAAGAAATGAGTTTACCGCACAAAAACGTATTGTTAGGTGTATTGGCAGAGTATCGAGAAGAAACACATGCAAGAATTTGTTCCTTCAATTCCATATTCTGACATTGCCTTGTATTCGTATATTTGAAACATGTGTACATGTATTCGGAAACAAACAACACTTTGTAATAAATAGCGCTATTCATCAAATTGATACAAGACGCGAAAATCTTTTCCATGTACCATAATATGCTAAATTCAAAATGACTTCTGCTGCTCCAAACTATATTGGGCCCAAAATTTTTGATCATTTACCTGACATAATAAAAAAAAGTGATTCCATATCTTTATTCTAACGTAGGCTTAGAACTATTTTAGTAGATAAATGTTCTTAATGTTCATTTCAATCATGATCATGATAGTAGGAAATTAATATTATGTGACTTATTACTTACCTCGTATAATTTTAGGCAAACCATATTTCAAAATACCAGAAAAAACAACCGTCTAGATAATATTTTCATAAACTTCACTCATGATGACTACTCCTCTCGCACATTCGATCCACTACTATCTGACCACTCTTGTCAAACCGCATTCATATCCCAATCATCAAGCCAGTCACAACCAAACAGCACAAGAAATGCAGACCAATAACCACTGCTGGTAAAAATATTTTTTATAATTCAGTAGAGAGTTGCTCTTGGGATTTCATTGATAACAAAGCTTTGGATCTGAATCACAAGTTTATATGAATAGAATATATTGAATTATTCATAAAAACTCTGATGAAAGCATATGAAACATCCTTTCCTGAAAAAAAAATCACTTGTGGATCTAATAAAATACCAAGCAATAACTGGTTCAATGATGAATTACGTAGCATGAGAGAAATATTAAATTTTCTGAATGAAATATGCAAAAAAATAACACACTAGACAATCGCACAATAAAAAATAATTATCGTCTACGTTACAGAAAAGCTATTGAAGAAGCAAAGATAAGGGTGAATGATCATCTCATAAATACTTCAACGAACCCCTCAAAAACAGTCTGGGACTTGATCAACGCGAATAAAACACAAATAAAACCTAAAAGATGCCAACTTACTAGTGATCACTTCAATGAGTACTATGTGAAAATGGCAGATAATATTGTTAATGAACTCCCAACAAATAATGAGGATCCCTTGCGTTAAGAATCTTAATCCTCAACAACAAACGAATTTTCACTTCAATGAAGTTAGTTTCAATCAAGTGAGGGACATAATTCATTCACTCAAAAATAGCAGGAGTCGAGATGTTTATGGTTTGAATGTACCTCTGATGAAATCAATCAAAAATATCATGATAATACCTCTCACAAAACTAATGAATGAAGCTATCAGGCTCAACGAATTCCCAGAGTTATTGAAAGTTGCAAATGTGATTCCAACTTTCAAGAAAGGAGACGTTAACGAAGCTTCCAACTACAGACCCATATCCCTCCTTCCGATCTTATCGAAAATTTTCGAAAAAATATTGAGAATACAACTAGTATCATATCTTGAAATAAATGATATTCTGTAATCAAAACCAATATGGATTCAGAGAGAACTTTGGAACCACTGACGCGTTTCTCAACCTCATTGATGTGATTTTGGAGTTTTTCGAGAGAGGAACATACTCAGCTTCTGTCTTTTATGACCTCAGTAAAGCCTTCGACTGTGTATCTCACAGAATATTTGTTGAAAAGTTGCCTAGTTATGGTTTCGGCATTAACAGCATAATGCTATTAGAAAATTACCTCAAGAATCGTAAACAATCTGTCTTATTCAATGAAAATATATCACAACAATCAATCGAAAATGGAGTACCACAAGGCTCTATTTTAGGGTCTGTGTTATTCCTCATATATATAAACAATGGCGATGCATAACTTGAGATGTACTCTGTACGCGGATGATACCACTATCTCTACAAGTGGAGCCGAACTAGACAATCTTCTGATACAATGTGGAGATATACAGCAGTATACAGTCGAAGGCTGCCGCATGGTTTGCAACAAACAAACTAGCTCTGAATCAGATGAAGACAGTAACGATGATATCATCAACGAAAGATCTGATCCACCAATCTGATAACCCGAATTTTGTGAAGCTCCTGGGAATATACATAGATTCAAAACAACTATGGAATGTCCAGGGCTATAACCTAGCAACATCATTAACCAGAAATATATATGCTCTGAGACAACCCACATTTGAAACGTCCAAACATATCATACTAACAGCATATACGGAATACTCGCTTGGGGACATGCGACAATCTGGTATAGACTCTATCAGCTCCAAAAAAGAGCTGTTAGAATCGTGGGAAGAGTGGGCTTTCGTGAAGATGTTCAGAATATATTCATACAACAAAAAATACTAACTTTACCTTGTATCTATATTTTGGAATGTCTAACATTTGTAAGAAATAACCCTGATAGATTTACGTTGCATAAAAAAAATCATGATTACAATACTAGATATAGAAATCACATTTATCCAAATTCATTACGCCTGAACAGATCAAAGACTGGAACCTCTTACTATGGTTTGTTGACCTACAATAACTTGAACGAAGATATCAAAGACTTGAGTATGCCTCGTTTCAGATCTGTAATAAAATCGTTTTTGCTGAAGAATGCTTTTCAAAATGTTCAAGATATTATTGATTCCATCAGAAATTTGAAAATCTGATACTATAGTTCTGTATAATGTACTAGCTGTTATATACTTATATCTTTCTACAATATTTTGCAAAATGTTTTTTTCTTGACGATGTAAGATTTCTTGTACATTTTTAAACAGAATATATACTACTAATTCTACTACTACTACTACTACTACTACTACTTACAGTGTAGGAGGATTTTTCTCATTATGAATCTTTGATTCTGACAAGTTGCCTATTCCTATATAATATTTGTATTATCAAAAGGAAAATACATGATTTATTATTATTATCATCATTATTCTCTAAATAACACCGAAATAATTCAAGGGGTGATTACTTGTGATATTTTGGGAAATATCGTTTTTTTATTCATTATTCTCAATTGTCTCTTTATCAATTGACGTTGTGATTTTGTCAATATTAATATGGAGCTTCTTATGGTATAATCAGATTCGAAATGATTTTTCCAGTGTCGTCATTAGCATATAATATTCAAACTACTTGCCGATTCGTTTCGAACCCTTTGCACAGATTTCAGGAATTAATCGATATAAAGGATTTTATTATGAGAATCTGTGGGGAGGATTACCTTGAATATTGATATTGTAACCAACATAATATGTTAGAGTCACATTCGGTTACAGAGAAAAGACATAATTCAGACAAGGTTGCGGTTTCGAAGAATGTCGTTAATAAATAGTCAATGTGGAAAGAAAAGATTGATATGAGATGGATACCTTTATGTGAGAGAATAGCTGCGCTATGACAAGACATGAAATTGCAAACAGCGTACCTCTACATTTGGTACACCACTTGCCTATAATAGCAGAGATCAGTGTGACGATACAGGATGGAGCAGGAATTTTTATTTTCTGAAGGATAATTAGTGATTGAAAGTTAGTAGTATGATAGAGCTACTAGAAAGAAATAGTTTCGTCGGTGTAATTTATTTTGAAATGCAGACATTTCGTAAAATTTGAAAAAATGTCAGAAAGTTCAAGTTGTTAAAAAACGTTCGAATTTGAGACACATTATGTGAAATTGTAATAGAAACAACTCTTCTCACTATCCTCTTTTGACATTCAAACAGATAAGCCTCTATTTCCATATTTTTCAAAGCAAAACTCAATGAACATGTCGAATTTCGAAATATTTTCCATATGATGCCGACTTTATGAATGACACTGTAGAGTAATGGAATACTACGAATCCTAGATTGAAATCGTAATGTTATCGTGTGGTTCGAAGATACAAACGTACTATATCTGTCGCTGTTTTCGATCTTCTGTAACCCTATCAGAAAACCAATTTTTGTGTATTGGCTTGCATAGATAATATCCTGTTAACCATTACTGGGAATTTATTTGACAGTTTCATCTTGCATCATTATCGAATACATTCACAAATCGATCAGGTGTTCCACTAATTCATCAAAAGTGGAACAGAAAAAGTAGAAACAGAAGATAACATATTGTATACAGGGTGTTCCCTAACTACGGTTCCTAACTGCAGGTGGTGATTCGTTAGGTCATTTTAGGAAGAAAAGTTCCTATTAACATATATCCGGAGTTGCTTAGTTTTTGAGATACAGGGCGTTGAAATTGAAGAAAAAACAACGGTAATTATGAAATATCATGAATATCCTAGAACCGATTTGGTTGAAATTTGGTACTTTCATTTGAACTAATAAGGCGCTTATTTAGCTCTATCCAGATTGGAATTATTGGGGCCAGTGGCGTCTCAGTGGGCATCACAGCCAACAATATTGTGAAAAAAAAGTGCGCCACTGACTTTTTGGGTGAATTTTCATTTTGTTTAGATTGAGCAACTCAAAATACAACTTTTTGGTCTCTTGCATTTCCTTCATATCCAGCTTCGTTTTCGAGAAAAAAAATCAAAGCCATAGTATTGCATATCATGAACACCTGCATTGGAGAAATGAGTTTTTCATTATCTCCGCCAAAAATTTAATTGACACTTGATATGCTGAAATTTCAGAAAATTTGACAAATAAAAGTACCAAATTTCAACCATATCCAGGATATTCATGATATTTTATAATTACCGTTTTTTTTTCTTTAATTTTAACGCCCTGTATCTCAGAAACGAAGCAACTCCAGATATATGTTCATAGGAACTTTTATTCTCAAAATGACCTGACACATCACCCCCTGCAGTTAGGAACCGTAGTTAGGAAACACCCTGTATACTGGGTGACCCGGAACCAATTTTCCCCGAACTTCAATTTTTTTCTGTTTTGACGTCAGCAACATGCTCCTGAATTTTCCACATGTACTTGAGAAACACCCTGTATATGGAAGCTTTTAACATAGCTATTGAAAAATATGGAGAAACTAGAATTATTGTGAAAATTATAATGTAAAAACTTTGAATATGAACCAGAAATGGTAATCGATCAAAAAAAATTTAAACCAAGGTGTTCCATTAGAAAAAATCAATGAATGGTTTGTCCCGCTTCTACGGATCATTTAGTAAAACTTCCAAGGAACGTGGAATGGCCTTATCACGGTATCCAACTTCCACAATAGCCGGTGGACTCATTTTGTTTCAATTCGCAAATAGAATCATTACTTAAATACCTTCCAATTTCATTTTTTTTCTGATTTTTTGATCGATTTTCAGGTACTTGAATCATCAAGAATGTTACGATAATTTTTCAAACGGATTGAAATTTACTTGGGGTAAAAACTGATGTCACCATTTCGTAAGTAGGGGCATAACATAGCACAGTTGCCATATGTGTTGAAATACGATAGGGAACTTCAGAAATATTGGAATATCTCAATTATTGTATGAAGTAGGTTTGTGAAATTCGGAGCGTCAATATAATGATGAAACCCTTTTTTTTTCGCCTTATTCAGCATTCAATTCCCTTTCTAATGACATATCACGAGTTGGTATCTAACCAGAAACTAGATCAGAAAAAAATTATTATTGAAATTCACCGAGTAGGCCGTGGAAGCAAAATGGAAGCCAAAAATTGAAAAGTTGGCTACGAAAACCATACGTCACTTGATAACAGTTGCTACTACTGTGATATTTTATTTTCATTCGTCGGCGTTATAAAAAGCCGCCAAAAAACATATTGGAAAAATTGGGAAAAAAACAATACTCTCAGGTCCATAACTTAAATAGGAACATACAACTTTTTCTTGCCTGTACTATTCAGCATAACCATTCCTTTCCAATGATATAATGAAAATTCATTTTTTGGTTTTCATTTTGCTTCCACGGCCTACTCGGTGAATTTAAATAATAATTTTTTTCTGATCTAGTTTCTGGTTAGGTACCAACTTGTGATATGTCATTAGAAAGGGAATTGAATGCTGAAAAAAGCGAAAAGGAAAAAATAGGGTTTCCATTAAAAATAAGAAATTTGATGTTACTTCCGGTCAGACCGGAAGTTAACTTCGACATGTCAATATGCTCAAATTCTAGCTCTTATGTCATTTTATCGACGCTCCAAATTTCACAACCCTACTTCATACAATAACTGAGATATTCCGTAGGCAATACTTCCGTAGCCACCCGGTATGTAGCAATACAAAATCAATTGTCTCAGAATGTAACCCCATGATTTGTAGCTCATTGCTTTCAATACATTTGTCTAAATAGTAATTATATTAATTCACACTAGAGGAAATTTGAGGCATTGAACGTGACAACAGCGCGCACGACTTGTGTTGTCCCTTCTCAACATTCAGCACATTGTTCCCAAGTCTTCAACATCCATATGAAAATTAAATTTTGTTATGGAGTATAAGGAATATTTGGACATGCTGGTTGATCGAAAGAGTCAAGAACGAACTATAATATCATGGGTATCTCCTATTATGTTTTATTCAACGACAGAACTCTCACAACTTTTTGATAACTCGATTATAATTGGTGACTTGACAACCTTGCTTCATGAGCAGGAATGGAAGATCATCTGACCAATAGCGAAACAGCATAAACGCTGACGTCACCAATTATTTGACGTATCGCCAAATAGCCGACTGAGAAGGTCTTCGTATGTTATTTTCAGCGTTTCCATGGAAGAGAGTTTGTTTCTCCTCAGCAGATCCAACACGACGTGCAGAGACAATTTCTGCCAAATAATGCCAAAATAAGATCAAAACTTGTTGAATGTCCTAACGGATCCTGTTCATTTTGGTCCTTCGCCAAAGCTGTAGGAAGAAACTTCGCTTCCAGCTCGTTTCCTTCTCCAACCAAGGAAAATGGAACACAAGCCACAACTGCCCAGGAGAAAGCCAATATTTTTGCGCATTTATTTGCTGGAGATCACCTTTCGCCAAGTAACTATAAGGAAGATTTTATTGCGTACCAACACCAACAAAGCTTTTTACTCCGACGGAATTCCACCAAAAAAAGGACAACCGAACAAACATCTGTTCTCTGCATAAGTTGTACAACTACTTTTACAAATTGGGAATATTCCCGTCCAACTGGGAAATTGCAAGAGTACAACCAGTTCCTGAAAAGAGAGAGAGACCTTACGTTGCAACTTCAGACCGATCGCATTGCCTTCCACTATTTCAAAGATCATGGAAAAAGCTATCATATCGAGCTCATGAAATACCTGGAACAATCAGGTATTATCAACAATAGGCAATATGGCTTCCGACATCACAGATCAACTGGTGAACTGATCGCTTACGTCTCCCATATTATATGGCAGCAACCTAATGAAAAATATGGTGTAACCTTAGCCGTGGCAATTGATATCTCCAAGGCATTCGATCTAGTCTGGCACCACGGACTCCTCGCCAAGCTTCCATCCTATGGCTTGCATCTCCAGCTATGTTTTCTGCTAGCTAGTTTTCTCTCAAACAGGTCTCACACCATGTAGTGGTCGACGGAGTTTCATCAGACTCTATTATCATAAATGCTGGTCTTCCGCATGGATCAATTCTAGCAGCAACACTATTTCTACTCCAGATCAACGATTTGTTGGAAGCAACTTCATGTCCAGTACACAGCTTCTAGGATGATGATACCCTCCATACCGCCTTCCAGGGCTCCAATTCCAGTCAAAAAAGAACGAGGGAGAAATGTTGACAACAATTCTCGAATGGCGATCCGATAACTTGGTAGATTTTAATGCAAACAAAACTCAAGCATGCCTTTTGTCTGAAAAAGTCGATCTCACTGTGCCCAACATAAGCTGGTCAGGAGTAACCATACCATTGAAGACATTCATTTCGTTTCTTGGGATTATTATCAGCAATAACCTTCATTGGGAAAATCACGTGAGATCAATTGCTGAAAGTGCATCCCATTCGTGGTCACTTTGGAGACCTGCAGAACATCTATTTCCAAAGACTTGTTCATCCAACGAACAGCGAGGCTCAGGAGCACATTGCCAAGGAAAGTGTTTCCTGAGGCATATAACTTTCAGAAATTCAAGCAGAACACCAATTCCCACCTCATTTTTGCTTCTCACGATGTTCTCTGAACATAACAGGATATACCTTCTCGTGGAAACCAGAACATGAAAGAAAACAGTAGCCATGATAAGATAAGATAAGATAAGATATTCATTGGTCTTTATGTCATAAATTTATGTACACCGCAAAAAAAACAATACACATAATTTGTTTAGACAAGTCAACAATGGCAAGAGATTAACATAATATGAAAGGTATGCACTCATACCCAATACAAGCTAAAATTTAAGATTGAAAACTTATAACTGAGATTAAAAATTCTACAGAATCAGCACCTTTCCATGAAAAACACATAAATATAAAATTCAATTCAAAACAATTTCATTTGTGCCTTGTTTCATTTATACAATTGACCATCCTTCATCAAAAACCTCATTTATTGAGTAAAATGCTTAAAAGAGACTGCTTCGCCACAAATTTCAATTTTTTTATTGGATAGTTTTTCCATTCTTTTGGAAGCGTATTGTAAATTTTACCGTATAGTACTTCAGTTTGTTTTTCTGTTTTTACTAATTTCATTTTCGCTGTTCTAATGACCTCTTTGCCTTTAGTATTATAATCATGTATGTATTTAAAACGGCTTACATGTCCCTATCTCAACTGTTGATTAACTATCTACTGATATTTAATTGGGACATATACCGGGTGATCAAGAATCTGAATTCTGCACCACCCTGTATTTGTTTCAATTAAATGTCATTAGATAGTTGATCAAAAGTTGGGATAGGGACATGTGAGCCGTTTTGACCAATAATGAATAGTTTCGACAAAAAAAATTCCTAAAGTTGATAAATGTCGATTTTTCACACCCTATATCTCTGTAATCATTTCCGCTAGACCCCAAGTGTGATACATCGATGAAATCAGCTCTCCAGAGAGAATCTGAAAATGCGATAAAATACAGGGTGTTCCATTTAAAATAACAAAGTTGTTGCTACTTTTCGATAGAAGTGGAAACGCCGCAGAGCTGAAAATATTTTAGATCGATAGATCAAGAGCAATTACTTGAGTAACCAAATTTTCAGA
>OU896723.1:3072314-3156320 GCA_918026855.4 Phaedon cochleariae | reverse complement strand
TGGCGTACCATCAATGTCTGCCAAAATAGGTATGTGAAATTCCATACGAACGCCACTGGTGGCAACAACAAAAAATGTGGTACGCTAACTGATGCCTCTTGATACATAGTACATGTATGCCAAATTTCATCAGAATATCTGAAGTGGTATTACAGATATTAATAAAAAACTATTAATTTTTGAGAACTTCACCACCCTGTATCTCAAAAGTTAGGATGTTTAGGTCATACGTTCATATGAAACTTTCTTCTTAGAATGGGCCCAAGAATTGCGTCCCCAAATATTGACATTCAATTATGAAACACCCTGTATAATGTCCCTTCTAGACAACTATGAGATGTTCCTGATGGTACATTCCTTCAAATATCTCTGCACAGACGCCCTTAATATTTCCAGGATCGTATAACAATCGAATAAATGTCCCTCAGGAACCTCTTTCGAATGTCCCTTAGGGATATCCGTCGGATGTCCCATTTGGTACATGAACTGTACTCTTCCAATGTCCTAGAAATAACGTCTTATGGACGTCCCAGTCGGTACTTTCAATGTGTTGTTCCTACGAGGACGTTAACTTACACCTCGCCGCCGAATGATTGCTCGTAGGCTATAAGTACTCCTCGTCAATGTCCTTCACGTAAGTCCATTGGACATCCTTGGGAAACTTTTCGGGGCCCTTCTACGGACCATCAATTCATTTTGATGTCCTAATCAGTTATGCAAGATCTGGTCCTAGAGAGACCCAGAAAAATTCAAATTCAAGAATAATTCGTAAGTCCCTGGGACATCCTATGGACATCCAATTGATATCCCTCACCGTTGCTGATAGGTTGCCCTAAGGATGTCTTCTGCAGTGCTTGATGAGGAATACTATAGGATTAAGGTAATCGATAGTTGTCCCAAGGACATCCCTCAAGGACGTCCCTAGTTGGTACTCAAGCGGGACATTTGTGCCTCCCACAGACGTCCAATGGACGTCCACGGTACCGAATTCGAACGTCCTATGGACGTCCTGAATTTCCCGACAGGACGTCCCAAGGATATCCATGGGACATAAGTGTGTTATAAGGGTACTTTATAATTCGGGAGTAATTTTTGATGTTGCATAAAATTAAGGAACTTTAACTGATTGCTCATGAAGCTCTTGTCAGTTCCATTACAAAGTGAGCGTTCTGTTTTCCAAATTAGAATTGATGACGGAAACAGCAGATTATTATGCATTATCTACCACGAAATAGCCACAATAATCACAGTGGAATGAAATGTTGAATAAATACAAAAAGCTCAGGGTTATTTTCACAAAATGTTCATCAAATGAACAACTGGTACATTTCGAGAGATAAACAACAACAACATCCTCCCGAAATATATGCATCGACACGTATAAACGAATACTGATACAAGTTATTCTTTCTGAATGCCTATTGATTTCTATTTATCCAGTCCACGATAGACACCTACAGATCGGTTTCGAGCTCTTTGACCCTCATCATTCAGAGGCGTCTTTCATAGAGAATATAAGAGCAACGCCATCTGAGTAGAAAAGGAAGAAAGAAACACTCCAAAACCAAAATTTTCATACGGGAGTGGCTGATTGCCCGACTGACGTAATTTCAACTACGAAATCTTCATAAAATGAACAACAATGGTAGAGTACTTGAAATTACGCCAGTCGACCAACCGAGTGGCCACTCCCGTTTGAGAATTTTTGTTTTGGAATGTTTCTCTTCTTCTTTCCACTCAGATGACGTTGTTTTCAAATTGCCTATGGAAGACGCCTCAGGGGAAATATAATGCCGTCTTGATTTGTGTTTGACTAGGCTACTCTTAGTCGGCGGTATTAGGACTGCTGGTTGGAGACTGTCCTGCACCGATGAGAGTCAAAGAGTTCGAAACCGGTCTGTAGGTGTCTAGCGTGGCCTGGCTGAATCGAAATCAATAGGCATCCAGGAAATAATCACTTGTATAAGTATTCGTTCATACGAGTCGATGCATAGATTTCGGGAGGATGAAATTGAATGTTCTGCGTGGCATTAGCCAGGAAAGTAGTTTTTTCCTTCCGAAATCTACCATTGCTGTTCATTTTTTTAACATTGTATGGAAATGATTGAGCTTCTCGTATACAGGGTGGCTCACGGTCGATGGTACCTTAGACGAATACGGAAAACAATACATTGGATTATCCTGAAAATTTGGTTACTCTAATAAGCGTTTGTGATTCAACGATTCAGAATATTTTCAGCGAAGCAGCGTTGCCACTTTTACCAAAAAGTATTATCATCTTTGTTATTTCAAATGGAACACCCTGCATTTTATTGCGTTTTTAGATTCTTCAGGAAGAGCTGATTTCATCAATGCATCACACTTGGGGTCTAGCAGGAATTATTACAGAGATATAGGATGTTCAAAATCGAGATTTTTCAACTTTAGGATTTTTTTGTGTCGAAACTATTCATCATTGGTCAAAACGGCTAACATGTCCCTATATCAACATTTGATTAACTATCTACCGACATTTAATTGGAAAAATTACAGGATGGTCCAAGATTCAGAATCTTGATCTCCCTGTATCTGTTCAAATTAAATGTCAGTAGATAGTGAATCAAAAGTTAAGATAGGGACATGTGAGCCGTTTTGATCGATAATGAATAGTTTCGACACAAAAAATTCCTGAAATTGAGAAATCTCGATTTTGAACACCCTATATCTCTGTAATAAGTCCTGCTAGACCCCAAATGTGATACATTGATGAAACCAGCTCTTCGAGAAGGATCTAAAAACGCAATGAAATACAGGGTGTCCCATTTGACATAACAAAGATGATGCTACTTTTTGGTAAAAGTGGCATCGCTGCATCGCTGAAAATATTTTGAATCGTTAGATCACAAACGCTCATTAGAGTAACCAAATTTTCAGGATAATCCAATGTACCGTTTTCCGTATACGTCTAAGGTACCATCGACCGTGGGCCACCCTGTATATTTGACAAAACATTCCACTTTGAGAATTGTGAATGTTCATGATCTTTTTATACAGCCAATATTCCAGTTATACTGCTCGGAAAAGAAATTGAGGGATTACACTTTTGTCAAATCCAAATGACTTTCAAGCCATTGTATCAACGTTATCAAACTACCCCTGAAAAACCACCTCCAACTTCATTTTCTCAAATTACACCCTATACATTTTTGTTGGTATACGAAGTGCAATCAATTTCAACTTCAACAATGTATCACACTCGTGTTTTATTTACTTTGGTAATTGTGAAATTTATATTGGATTTGGAGAAGGATTGAATAGTGGATTAGTAATGATTTTAGGATAATCTGATATACAGGGTGTTTCAGAGTTGTGATGACAAAATCTTACAGAGAGATTCTTCCTAACAAAATATGAAAAAAAGTTTATATGAACATGAGTCCCAAAATACTTTTTCTACTAGCGTGTGGAACATTTGTTTCCGCACCTTGTTTCAAGGAAATATAATGAAATTTGAATACCCTAGATTTATATTTGTATAACTGTAATTTACATAATGACATAAATGGGGAATTTTATTAGAATTCTGCTATAATTTTTGATGAAAAGGAAAGTATGTTTCAATAATTTTCAAATGGCCCTATTATAAGCCTCATCAAATGAATGTCAAATAATAATAAACATCTGACATTTTTTATTTGTCATTCTTCATGTTAACACTTGGGATTTTTCCGTAAGTAAGTAGAAAAAATATTGTACCT
This sequence comes from Phaedon cochleariae, assembly GCA_918026855.4. Classification (NCBI taxonomy): domain Eukaryota; kingdom Metazoa; phylum Arthropoda; class Insecta; order Coleoptera; family Chrysomelidae; genus Phaedon; species Phaedon cochleariae. Next base: position 3,152,583 of record OU896723.1, on the reverse strand, counting down.
AACACGTGCGGAAAAGTGTAACTTTCCGCATCACTACTATGTTATCGAAATTAAGGGTGACCAAGTGTAGAAAAAATGCATTTTTCATGCCTTGAAAAATATTCCTCACAATATTTGAAAATTGAATACTTTCAATAAGGCAGAGTATTAGATTTCATATCTGTTTTGCTTTCATGAATAATTTTGGACAATACATTTTTGAATGATATCTAAGCTTCTTCAGTTATCCTCATGAAGTTTAGATAGGTATATGCCAAAGTGTGGTGTCTTGTCCGTTTTTTCGAAAACATAGCATGATAGGAGAAAATAATAGACGACAGCAATATTGTATTTTTAACATTACAAACATAGCAAGAAAATAATCCAACCTGACAATTCTGAATCAAACCTAATTGGCCCAGTCATGTCAGATAATTGTAAAATTTCAGGGTATGTTTGAGTACTGCACTCCAAATATGGGAACAGTATTCCAGGACAGGTCGAATCTGTGCCTTATTGATCATAAGCAGCTGACTGAAAGTGAAATAGCTCCTGGCCCGAAACAGAGAATCAAGTTTTTGGGATGCACTGTTAGCAATTGATCTCACGTGATTTTCCCAAGAAGGGTTATTGCTAATAGTAATACCAAGCATCGAAATGAATGTCTTCAAAGGTATGGTTACTCCTCACATGCTTATGTTTGGCACAGTGAGATCGGCTATCTAGAGAAAAGGCATGCTTGTGTTTTGTTTGCATTGAATGAAATCTACCAAATTATTGGATCCCCATTCGAGAATTGTTGCCAAGTCCATATTTATGTTGTCAACATTTCTCCCTCGTTCGTTTCTGATTTTCCTGGCTGGTATTGAAACCCTGGAAGAGAAGGCGGTATGGAGGGTACTATCATCCGCGAAGCTGTGTACTGGACATGAAGTTGCTTCCAACAAATCGTTGATATGGAGTAGAAATAGTGTTGGTGCTAGAATTGATCCTTGCAGAACACAGATATCCGACCTGTCTTGGAAAACTGTCTCCATATTTGGAGTGCAGCACCCAAACATACCCTGGAACTGTTGGATTATGTCCAAATAAGGGCAATTCGTCTCGTGAGTAATGCCTCGCTCACGAACTCACTCAGTTCTCTGGAACACCGTAGAAAAAAGTTGGCGAGCTGGCTTCATTTTATAACAAGCTGGCTTCATTTTATAAATATGTCCATGGACGATGCTCTTCTGAAATATCAACAATTGTTCTTTCCTTGACAGTCCTTGCGAGATTAACCCGTCGAGTTGAGGCTTCGAACTCCTTCGTGGTCACTTTGGAGACTTGCAGAACATCTCTTTTCAAACACTCGTTCATCCAACGAACAGCGAGGCTCTGGAACACATTGCCAAGGGAGGTGTTCCCTGTTACAATAAGTAGGTTTTAAACACAGACGGAGGGTTGAATAGATGTTTAATCAGCAGCGAAAAATATAACGTCTTACACTTCTTGTTAAGATATAACAACTGATTAACGTTGACTACACTAACAAATTTCATTTGTTCCAATTTCAGGTTTTTCTCACATTGACAAAATAGACATACAGAGTCATGAAATATAGAAAATCAATATTCAATACTCCCACTATTTTCATATTTCGAACAATAATAAAGCAAATATAACAATTAAATAACTATTTTTCTTTCTTGATCTGCAGAACGCCCATCATTTCCCTGAGTTTTTCAAAAGTTCCACGAGGAAGGGCCTTCGTGAGGATATCAGCTTGTTGAGTCGATGTATGTACATACACAGGAAGAATATCTCCGTCTTCAAACTTCTCACGAATAAAATGATACCGCACATCAATGTGCTTCGTACGATTATGGAACTCTGGATTTCGTATGAGTTTTATAGCGCTCTGATTGTCTATGAACAACCTAATCGGAGTCACTATGGGTTCATTTATGTCCTTTAACAGTTGTTTCAACCATATCGCTTCTTTTGTAGCTTGTGAAGCTGATACATATTCTGCTTCAGTTGTAGATAATGATACACTGTGTTGACGTCTGCTCTCCCAAGTGACTGGTCCATCACAATATTTAAACAAATAGCCTGTAGTGGAGCGTCTTGTTTGGCAATCACTAGCGTAGTCTGCATCCGAAAAACCTACCAGAGTTGGAGTATGTTTTCGTTTTTCATATTTGATGCCATATTTCGAAGTTCCATGCAAATATTTGATAATTCTCTTCACTGCATTCCAATGAGCCCATGTATGATTGTTAAGGTAGCGACTCACTACTCCTACTGCATTTGCTATGTCGGGACGACTTACAATAGCTGCAAAAATTAGTGATCCTACGGCCTGTCTGTAGGGTACTTCTTCTTCACGGAGAAATGGACCGATTTCACCAGATAAATTACAGTGCGGGTCTGCAGGAATACTAGTTGAATTGGCTTCGTCAAGTCCAAAACGTTTCACTATTTGTTGGATGTAAGTTGATTGACTTATAAAGATGGAACCATCCTCATCTTGTGAAATCTCTAGGCCAACGAAATAACTCACTTGACTAATGGTGACTTCGAATGTTTTCTGTAATTCATTCAAAACAGTTCGAATGGCAGATTGTTCTTCCGATATCAAAAGTCCATCATCAACATAAATTATCAGCAATACTTTCACATTCTTGACATATCCTCGGTATACACACTTGTCTGCTTCACCTTGGTTGAATCCAAAATCCTTCAAGAATGTATCGAACTTTCTATTCCAGCACCTTGGTGCTTGTTTCAAGCCGTATAAAGATTTTCTGAGTTTACATACTTGATTTGGTTCGGCTTTGATTCCTTTTGGGATTGTCATGAAAATCTCTTCCTCCAGGTCACCATATAGGAAAGCAGTTTTAACGTCAAACTGCATAATTTTGTAGTTATTATGTGCAGCTACTGCTAACAGCATCCTGATTGAATCAAACCTTGTTGTCGGTGCAAATATTTCTGTGTAATCTACACCTTCCTTTTGAGCGAAACCTTTTGCACACAAACGAGCTTTATAACGAGAAACAGTCCCATCAAGCTTACGTTTTACTCGAAACACCCATTTGGAGTCAATTGGTTTCTTGTGAATAGGTTTGAAAACAATTTCCCATGTGCCATTCTTCCTCAGGGCATCAAGTTCCTCAGTTATGGCCTCTCTCCATTTATCGGCATCTTCACATTGTAGAGCTTCTTCGTAGGTTTCTGGAATGCCAATTTCAACTAAATGCAACTCATAATCGTTGAATCTTGCAGGAAGCTGAATATTTCTCTGTGGACGAAGGTTTGGAATTTCTAGATCAACTGGAGGTTCAATTTGTCTAATATTCTCTACTGGAAATTGTTCATCTGGCAAGTTTTCTGCAATTTCTGTCATGCTGACATCGTCACTGTCAATAAGCATTTGTACAGTATCTTGCTTTTGAATATCAACTTTTACCTGTTCATTGAATAAAACATTTCTTGATATTGTGATCTTCCTTGTCGAAGGATCGAATAATCTATAATTTGTGGAGTTATTCTCATACCCGACAAATATCAATTGTTTACTTTTTGGTTGAAGTTTAGTCCGTTTTTCATCAGGAACATGCATGTATGCTTCACATCCAAAAATTTTAACATGCTCAAGTATCGGTTTCTTGCCACACCAGACTTCATAAGGAGTACTATTTGGTGTCTGACTGGTTGGAGTTCGGTTCAAAAGATATATTGCCGTGTTAACAGCCTCTGCCCACAAATATCTTGGAAGATTCATGTTGTACATCATTGAACGAGCACTTTCAACAATCGTTCTGTTATCTCGTTCCATCCGTCCATTTTGTTGTGGTGTATAAGGAGCTGTGGTTTCCATCTCGATACCTTCCTTAGCCAAATAGTCTTTCGTATCCTTATTACAATATTCTGTGCCATTGTCAACATGAAGTATTTTCATTGAACTGCCAAACTTATTCTTCAATTTGAGGTTAAAAGTCTTTAGACAATCAAACACATCTGCTTTATGCTTTATAAAGTAAGCAACACGATAACCTGACCCATCATCCTTGAAAGCTACAAAATATTTTGATCCTTGTACAGAGGGAGTTGCCATTGGACCACATAGATCACTGAAAATTCGCTGGCCTGGTTGCATCTTCACGTGATCAGCTTCTTGGAAATGGAGTTTGTGTTGCTTGCCAAATGCACATGCTTTACAGAAGAAATTGTCTATATCACTGAAATTCACTCCTGCAACTAATTGTTTCTTGACCATTTCACGTAATGACTTGACATTCACATGGCCAAGGCGCTCATGCCAAATTCTGAGGCTTTGACTGGAAACTGTATTTGCAGCTAATACCAATGTACGAAACATCATTTTATACAAATTATTGCTGTCCTGAATAGCACAAGCAACTAAAGTATCTTGATCGTAAATTTCAGCCTGATTATCTTGTTTGATAATTTTCATTCCTTTTCTGACAACTACGCCCTCAGAAAATAGATTTCGTCTCAGTTGAGGGATAAACAAAACATCATTTATCGTTCCATTACACCATTGTCCATGAATTAGTCTTTGTAATTTCACTGTACCTTTACCCTGTACATTTAGGGTTTCGTTGTTGCCAAGTACTACAGTTGAATAACATTCTTCATCAAGCTTTGAAAAATATTCACGGCGATAAGTCATGTGTGCAGAGGCACCACTATCCATGATCCAGTAATCATCTTCAAATGAAAACTGATTGATGTGCTCCACGTTGAATGCAGTTTCGTTATCGTCTATAGAAGCTGAGTTTACTAATCTAGGTGGTACATCTTCGTGTTGACTGCTGCTAGCATTTCTATTCGAATTGCTTCTTCGAGGTTCTTTGCAATTTCTAGATAAGTGACCTTTCTTCCTACAATTGTAGCAAGTGACCTGGAATCTTCTTGGTCTTCTTTCATTATCTGTTTCCAATGACATAGCTGCTAAAGCAGTTTCATTTTCTTCATAAGCAGATAAACTTGCTTCTTCATCCAAAAGGCGCGCTGTCAAATTATCTATAGTTTGCTTCTTCTCATCAAGTGACAACCATGCTTGCCTCAAATTCCTGAACTTCGAAGGCAACGTTCCTAGTATTTTTGTCATAATGGCTGTTTCACTTATTGATTCACCTGATTCCTTAACCATCTTTGCGAGGTTTTCAACCTTTGATATATGCTGTGCAATACTATCATTCGTGCTCATTTTGTATTGATGGAATCGTTCGTGCACCAGCATTTTATTCAATTCTGACTTTTGTTGATAGATGGAATCAAGCTTGTCTAGCACTTCCTTGGAGAATTCACAGTTTTCTATCAAGGTGATCTGAGAAAAATCCATGGCAGCAGTTAACGTGAACATGGCAAGTGCATCTTTCTTCAGCCACGACTCCAATTCTTGAACTTCATTAGCAGTCGATGTTTCTATAATGGTTGGTCTAAGGATTGTGCCATCCACATGTCCGTACAGTCCTTTTGCTTTTAGAGCACATTTCATCTGAAACTTCCACTGCTGGTAGTTTTTCCCATCAAACTTATTGATGTTTGCTACGTCGACTTTCTCCGACATTTAGCTCTGCTGAACGGCTATCAACTTCAAACGCACGTCAGGTAAACGAATCCTGAATTCAAAACGACGAACGTATTCAATTTGCGTATATCAAAAATGTGTTTTACAAGGTTCCAGCGATATCTGGGCCCATAACCTGTTACAATAAGTAGGTTTTAAACACAGACGGAGGGTTGAATAGATGTTTAATCAGCAGCGAAAAATATAACGTCTTACACTTCTTGTTAAGATATAACAACTGATTAACGTTGACTACACTAACAAATTTCATTTGTTCCAATTTCAGGTTTTTCTCACATTGACAAAATAGACATACAGAGTCATGAAATATAGAAAATCAATATTCAATATTCCCTGAGGCATATAACCTCCACAAATTTGAGGAGAACACCAATTCCTACCTCATTTCCCTTGGTCCACACGATGTTCTCTGAACATTACAGAGGATATCCTATTTCGTGAGAACCAGAACATAAAAAAATAGGGAATTTATTTTCCTCGTTCCTCCATTTCCGAAAAACAAGATACCGTTTAATTCAACATTTTTGGATGTGAACAGTGGAGACAAAAAAATATCGAAAAAGAAAAAATGTGTGTTTTTTGAACATGAAAAACAAAAAAAACAATAGAAAGTATAATACTGGTTGAGGTATACAGTGTGAATTTAAGAGTGCAACATATGGTAATCTTTTTAATGAATTGCACAACCAACATTCAGATAGTGCATCTAGAATGGTTGCAAGTTGAACAGCACACAGGGTAGGCCACAAAATATCAAAATTGCTCAAGAGTAAAGTACCCTAAACCAGCACCTAAAATGATTTCCGAACATGCACCAACTTTTGGCACTATCTGTATTTTTGTTGTGCAATTCCTTAAAAAGATTCCCATATGTTGCACACTCGAATGAACACACTGTATATACGTATCTCTATTTTTCAGTTCGGCAAAATCATCTCCGATTTCAAACCTTCACAGATACCCGTACATTGAATTGACAAAGCCTATGGCCATGAGCGAAACGTTTTTTATACTCAGACGCTTCTGAATTAGTATATTGCATAGCTAGTGTGGAAACTGACATATTTCGCGCGAGTGGACGAACGAAACAAGCGCAGGAAATGCACTTTTCAACGAGTTTTGTACACTATTTTTCCTACGACCACAAATATTTATATTATATGTCATGAGTGCTTATGAGACCAGAGTATAGGGATCATGTTTCTAATAATCATATTCGATAACATGAAGGTGATATCATTCTCAATACTATTTAATTTCACTTCAATATTCAAATGACATCATAAGTTCAACGTTAACTTAACATTAACTTTATATGAACTTAACATTAACTCAATATTGACTTAACATCAACTTAACATTCACTCAACATCAACTCAACATCCACTCAACATCAACTTAACATAAATTCAACAGTTTATCAACATAAGAGTGAAATTAACTTAACATAAACTCAACACCAACTCAACATTACCTTAAAATTAACCTAACATTGACTCAACATCAACTTAACATTAACTCAATAATTATTCAACATCAACTCAACATCAAATCAACATCAACTCAATATCAAATTGCCATTAACTTCACATCAATCATCAAATTGCCAATACATTGACATTAATTAAACTTTCAATTTAAATTAACTTGATTTCAATTTTTCATCAACTTAACATTACGTCAACATTAACGACAATAACTCATGTTAAATCGAAACTAACTTTCCATCAACTTGATGATTAAAATAACCATAATTGAGCATAATAATCATTCATTTGTACATCATAATCAATAGACCCTGTTACTGTGCGATTTTCGAATATTTCCACCCATGTGAGTTTTACTTTCGAACTTTCTAACTGTTATATAATTGTTTGAGAGTGTATTCATATTTAATTATTTATTGTACATTTGGCATCAGCGCCTTGTATGCATTGCTGTGCCACCCCCAACCCTGTCGACAAGAGAGTACTGAGACTTTATTTCATCGTCGGTACTTGGTGAGCAAGCAATGCTTTTGTTAATTTGTTAATAAAAGCCTATCGAAACCTATTTCTTTTCACTACATTTCTACAATTCCATCAAGTACTGACAGCTATTTACTATTTACACAAACATTTGGTCCTTCGAACCTGGATTAGTAGTGAAAAAGCAATCAATTATTTCGAAAATAAGAAACAATATTCAATTATACCCATCAAGATACAAGTGAAATCAAGAAAGTACAGTGTGCAGCAAAGAAGATCAGCCCAAACAAGAGACGTTCAGCTATACTATTATCTGGTCACCTGCTCACTCAAGGATAGCCGTAAGTCAGTTCCTTTTCTATTCCTATTTACCTACAATTCCCAGCCATTAGAGATCTGTGAGTTCAAGATTTCTTCAAACTGATAGCTATTTTAAACAATGATATTCAATTTGATTCACTGGATACATTATATACCCCATTATATTTACATTTAAATCAAAATGAGTCAAATTGATCTAAAATCACTAATTAAAAATAGAGGTACACTCAAGTGGAAACTTACTTCAATTGAAAAATTCGTGAATTCTATAAAAACCGGTACAATTCCAGAAGTAACTGATGTTCAGTTACGTTTCGACAACAATTTCAATTTACTTAAAGATTTCGATATAATACAAACTAGCATAGAACAGAAATGTGATGATGACCATTTAGAAGCGCAATCAGCTGAAAGGGAACCATTTGAAGAAAAATATTATACAGTTATTACATTCTTGAGCAATTATTTAAAACTTCATGCACCAAAAACAGATAGTGCACCTACATCAGTAGCTGCACATGATTCTTTACAAAATTTCTTATTGCCAAAATTGAAATTACCAGTATTCAATGGGGAATACGAGCACTGGCTAGAATTTAAAAGAAATTTCATATCAACAATCGATTCCAATAAAACTTTGAATGATGGCCAAAAATACAATTTCTTGAGTGCGGCCTTAGAAGGTTACGCAAAAAGGGTCATTGAAGGTTGCGATGAAAGTTTAGATTATAATACAGCTTGGCAAATGCTTTGTGATAAATTCAATAAGAAAAAATTCCTGGTTGATACACATATTAAATCAATTTTCAACATAAATTCAATCACAAAAGGTACATTCAGTCAATTTAGAAATATGCTAGATGAAATCTCAAAACATTTGTCAGCTTTAGAAGGAATGAAGCTCACCAAAGATTCACTGTGGGATATGGCAATTATTCATGTCATTTACAATAAATTAGATAAAACAACTCAAAACAAATGGAAAGAATATCATACAAGCACAGAATTGCCAACATTCAATAGATTTCTCGATTTTCTAAAGGATCGAGCTGACATATTGGAATCTTTGGAGGAGCCACATTTCAAACAAGAAATTCACACATTTAAAGGAATGAAAAATATTCAAAGATCACATGTCAATCTAAGCATAGATGTTAAAAAGTGTAATTTTTGCAAAGGAGACCATACTATTTATATGTGTAACGATTTTTTGAAACTAAATGTCTCAGAACGTTGGGAGAAGATAAAACCATTGAAACTATGTACCAATTGCTTACGATTAGGCCATTCTAGAGAAACATGTTATCTTAGTCCCTGTAAAAAATGCAGACGAAAACACAACACACTATTACATAATGATTCCTACAATTCCAATTCTTCTAACAATTCTAATTCTACCAATCCTAATTCTACTAGCAATTATCATCCAATCAATCAAAGGCAAAATGCAAGCACAAGTTTTCGAACATCGCAAGTCCCCGCTATTAATCAAAATGAAAATGTTAGAAGAAATGAAATATCCAATGTTCAAGATCAAATTTGCAATGTTTTAATAAAACCATGTCATTCTACTGTATTACTATCAACAGTTACATTCTACATACAAGACAATGATGGCAATTTTCAATCATGTAGAGCACTACTTGATTGTGGAGCTCAATCCAATTTAATCACACAAAAGTGTTGTGACAGGTTACAGCTAAATTTAATCAATACAAAATTATCAATTATTGGTATTAACCAAGTCAAATCCAATTTAACCAAACAAACATGTGTAACAATTCATTCAAAATTCAATAATTTTAAAGCTAATTTAACCTGCTATGTCACTCATATTATTTCTTCAAGCTTACCTTCAGAAAAAATCAATTTATCATCTATCAAAATTCCAGAGCACATCACTTTATCAGATCGTCAATTTTTCAATTCTGATGAAGTCGATATGTTGTTAGGCGCTAGCATTTTTTGGGATCTATTATTAGAAGGTAAAATCAAAGTGAGTGGCAATGGAACTATTTTGCAAAATACAAAACTTGGTTGGATTGTTTCGGGTACAATTCCAACACAATTGAATTCATCGCTATGCAATTTTTCTAAAATCGTCAATATACCAGAAGACAATCAATTGAAACAATTTTGGGAAATCAATGAAATCCCCGATACTATCATTTCATCCAAAGATGATTTGGAATGTGAAAGATTATTCAATGAAAATACAACTCGAGACAGTAATGGGCAATTCGAAGTGAAATTACCATTAAAACATTCACCTAAATTGCTAGGAAACTCAAAAGACATTGCAATTCAAAGATTTTTGGCTATTGAGAAACGATTCAGATCAAATCCAACATTTTTCAATTTATACAGAGAATTTATACACGAATATGTGGATTTAGGACATATGACTAAAACAACAATTAATGACACCAATTTACCTATATACTATCTACCTCATCATGGTATTTTGAAAGATAGTGCCACTACCAGATTGAGAGTAGTGTTCGATGGCTCATGTGTTACAGAGTCGGGATGGTCGTTAAATAACCTCCAATATGTTGGACCTAAAGTTCAAAACAATATATTTGACATCCTTATTAGATTTCGATATTTTAAGTATGTAGTATCTGCCGATATAACAAAGATGTATCGACAGGTTTTAATGCATGAAGATCACAGACCACTTCAACAAATAATTTGGAGAGATTCTCCTAATGACGAATTTTCTATATATCAATTGAATACTGTGACATATGGGACTACAGCTGCCCCTTATTTAGCAATCAAATGTTTGCACCAATTAGCCATAGAAAATAATCAAACTTATCCTATTGCATCAAAAACTATTCTAAACGATTTTTACGTATAGATGATCTACTTACTGGGTCTAATCATATTAACGATTTACAAACTAATTGTATGATTATATCAAATATACTGAAATCCGCGAAATTCATTTTACGAAAATGGAATTCCAATGATCCTAAAGTTTTGAAAGGCATCGAAAATTCAGATGGTTTTTATGAACCATTGACGTTAGGAGAAAGTTCAAAGACCCTTGGCATCCAATGGGTTGCCAGTAAAGATCTATTAAAATATAAAATTATATCGACAACAATACCTACCTCTATTACAAAAAGGCAAGTTCTATCCCTTATTTCTCAAATTTACGATCCTCTAGGCCTGCTTAGTCCAGTGGTTATTGTAGCCAAAATAATTATTCAAAATTTATGGTCTCTCAAACTAGAATGGGATGATTTTATTCCAGATGGTCTGTTAATAAAGTGGACACAATTTTACAACCAGTTATATTTATTGAATGAACTAGAAATTCCCAGAAATGTTGTGGGTAAAAGCTTTTCTATATTAGATATCCATTGTTTTTGTGATGCATCTTGTTCTGCATATGCAAGTTGTATATATATACGTAGCATAGATCCGTATGGAATCTATAATGTACAATTATTATGTTCTAAAACCAAGGTCTCACCTTTAAAATTGATTACTATTCCTAAACTTGAACTTTGTGCCGCCCTATTGGGAGCTCAATTATCACAGCAAGTAACTAATGCTTTTTCAAGTATCATATCTCTATCGGTCCCTATTCATTTTTGGTCAGATTCACAAATAGTACTATGTTGGCTCAAAAAAGATCCTAATCAATTACAAACATTTGTAGCCAACCGTGTAGCTAAAATTCAATCTATTAGTACCATAGATAAGTGGCATTACGTAAATACAAAAGAAAACCCTGCAGATTTAGCGAGCAGAGGTATATTACCTGAAAATTTATCTTCTTCCAAGCTATGGTGGGAAGGTCCAATTTTTTCATATAAATCTATTGATGATCTATTGAACAGCGATTCTATATCAGATATTGAAGTACCAGAATTGAAAAAATCTACAAAGGTTCTCATTATTGAAACAACCGAGCCATTTCCCTTATTTTCACGATATTCCGATTTGATCAAGTTGAAAAGAATAACAAGTTACTGTCTGCGATTCATTTATAACTTACGTAACAAAAAGCAAGATAGAAAGATCTGTCCATTATCCACATTGGAAATAAACAATGCAATGAATTACCTTCTGAAATTAGCTCAACAGGAATCATTTCCAGTAGAAATTGCTCTAATTATTGAAAAACAAAATTTACCAGTAAACTATAAGTTTTCTAGCTTAGCACCATTTTTAGATGATAATTATCTAATGCGAGTAGGTGGTAGACTTCGATTTACTACATTGAATTCAAATTTGAAACATCCAATATTACTAGATTCAAAACATCCTTTAACAATATTAATATTCAAATCCTATCATATTGATCTACTTCATGCAGGTCCTCAATTACTTTTATCCACTATACGTCAAAATTATTGGCCAATAGGCGGACGCAATTTAGCTCGTAAAATTGTTAAGAATTGCATTACTTGTTTCAAATTTAAACCTACATTTGCTACCTGCCCAATGTCTAATTTACCTGATATACGAGTCAAACCATCATTGCCTTTTGAATTCACAGGTATAGATTATGCTGGTCCATTTTTAATCAAAAATAAATCAGGACGAGGATCTATTCTCATTAAATCATACATTTGTGTCTTCGTCTGTTTTTCTACCAAAGCCATACATTTAGAATTAGTGAGTAATTTGTCAACTGAATGCTTTTTATCTTGCCTCAAACGTTTCACAAGCCGTCGTGGAATACCTTCGAATATTTTTTCAGACAATGGATCCACATTTGTAGGAGCAAAAAATGAATTATTTGAACTAGGACAATTTTTAATCAACAATCAATTACACATCAATAATCATCATTCAAAAAATAATACATGTTGGCATTTGATTCCACCGTACGCTCCCAATTTTGGAGGTCTTTGGGAGGCAGCTGTGAAAAGCACAAAATTCCATCTCAAACGATTGATGTTGAATAAAAAAATGACTTACGAAGATTTCAATTCATTAATAATCCAGATTGAAGGAATTTTAAACTCACGTCCTCTCTATACTTTGACAACTGATCCAAACGATTTACTGCCAATTACTCCATCCCATTTTCTTATTGGTCGCCCTATTACCTCCCTTCCTGATACTGATTTTACACGCCATCCAAGCAACAGACTATCCAAACTTCAAGAGATTCAACAAATGCATCAGCAGTTCTGGATAAGATTCACGAAAGAATATGTAACAACTCTACATAATCGATACAAATGGAAGGATCCAGCTACACCAATCAAAGTTGACACGTTGTTGTTGATTAGAAACGATCAGCAGCCACCATGTAAGTGGCCACTTGGTCGCATCCTCAGCCTGCACCCTGGAAAAGACGGCATATCCCGTGTGGCAACAATCAAGACTTCTTCAAAAACAATTACTCGGGCAATTCGACATTTGTGCCCTATTCCCATGGAAAATGAACTTTAAGGTACAAGTAAACCCACCAAAAAAAAACGGTATATTCAAAGAGCATGAAAAAAATCTGGGATGTTGAAAATGGCAATTTCAATCTATTCTGAGATTTTGAAAGAAATCTGTCGACTGGTTTTTTCGAAAAAAATTATAAACACCATTTTTTCGACTTTTCTCAAAAACTGATCGACAGATTTTCTTCAAAATCTTGAGAAAGTTTGATATTGCCATTTTGAATAATCCAGATTTTTTTCATAATTTTTGAATTCACAGATTTTTCACTATGATGAAAAACTTATAAAAACTTGTCATAATATCAACACCAGCGAAAAAGTTTGCTTTACTTTGATTGATTATACAATATTGAACATATGAGAACAATTAAAATCACTTTGCAGACGTGGAAAATATTTAATTATATTTTTAAACTCGACTTGTATGAATTCAGACAGAAATTCTCATAAATCTAGATAATGCTCCAGGACGTGGTGCCTCTGCTGGAAATAGTTATAATCATTTAGGATGTGATTTCAACATAAGATAGTATCGCTACTCGCCACTGGGGATCGCAACAAATGCATGTCGTTCTGGTGCTATTTAGATACAGTGTTGCCAACATTTCTAGAGAGAGATGACCGATATTGGTGAACCGATTTGTTTCTAGGAATTATTGTGCGACTATCTAGGCATTTGTAGTTTCAATTGTGGAATCTGGGAAAGTTATTTGGAAAATGGAGGGATAATAAATAATGTCTCGTTGAATATCTGAATTGATACGTAAAAATATACATACTTATTCGAATATTTGCACAATAAGGACTTTCAAATGAACTGGAATAGGTAGGTAATACCTCTAATTTACTGACTGTATGTATCTAAGTATTTACCTACTTGAAATTTGGCAGGTGTTTATAATTCCGCTGGCCATGCATTATGGAATTGTTGAAGAAAAAAAAACAAAATGGAGGATGGTGGACGAGTTTTGTAATTATGATCCGATTCTATTCAAAATTGGTATCGGGGGGTTTTCGTGATCGGAGATTACGATTTTCCTATCAAAATTGAGAAATTGAAGATGGCGTCTCCAATATGGCGGACGAGTTTTGTGTTTATGGTCGGATTTGATTGAAAATTAGTATATAAGGGTTTTTTGGATCGGAGATCACGATACATCTGTCAAAATTACAAAATTCAAGATGGCGGATTCAATATAGTGGACGAGTTTCTAAATTATAATCCGATTATTCTATTAAAAATTGGTATCTGGTGGTTTTCCGGGTCGGATATTATGATTCTCTTGTCAAAATTGAAGATTTCGAAATGGCGGCTCCAATATGGCGGACGAGTTTCTCAATTATGATCCGATTGTATTCAAAATTGGTATTCGGGGGTTTTCGAGGTCGGAGATTATGATTCTTGTGTCGAAATTGAAAAATTCAAGACGGCGGCTCCATTTATAGTGTACAAGCTTTGTGTGTTTATAGTCCGATTCGATTCAAAATTGGTATTTGGGGGTTTACGGGGTGGGATGAGATTATATAGTTCTTTTGGCAAAATTGACGAATTGAATATGGCGGATCCGATATGGTTTTTTGTTTATGGTCCGATTCGATTCATAACTGGTATCTGGGGGTGATCAGGGTCGAAGATTATGATTCTTTTGTTAAAATTGATACATTCAAGATGACAGCTCCAAAATATCGGACTATGTTCCAACACAGTTTGAATGTGATGAAATGGCATTTAAAATCAACAAGATGGAAGAGTAGAAAATAAAATATAAAAAAACTTTTTAAAAACCACGCTTAAAATCAAAAAAAGGGGAAAATAATTTGTTTCCTGATTATCAAAAAATGAAGAATATGAGTAAAAGCATGCGAGTGCCAAGAAACTATCATATCACAATAATGATTTAGCGCTCCACTTTTACCCATACTTAATTTTCTAGATAACCAGGAAAAAAACAAATTTTCCCTTTATTTAAAGCATTTAAATATAAGCGTGTTTTTGAAAAGTTTTATTTTATATTTCATTCAGTTCAATACAACGTGAAGATTAGAAGTCATAAGAATTACCAATCTACATAGTGAGTCAGATCTGGTATTCCGAAAAAATGAACCGAGTAAATATTCACGAAAATACCCAATCCAGGAATCCTACGAATGTATGTAGAGTTTATCACCACAAGAGTCTCTCCGTAATAACTTGAGCATGAAACGAGAATACCCGAACGTGGATATAGTGATGTGTCATATAATCTGTTGACTATATGTATTTGTTCTTGTTGCATATTATTAACAAAAAAACTAGCTGAAGCTATTCCATAACTAAACTTTCACCTGTCCATACATTTTCGACATTTTCTAGGTCGATTTTTGGTGATTTTTGATGGATAAATGAATAAAAAAAAATACTCCGTACAACGAACTATAACTTTAACTCAATTATGTCCTCAAGTACGTTATTATTATTTTTGTCCACTCAAAAAACGAAATAACCAAGAGAGGAAGGAAATGATAGAGCAAATCATCAGAGCAAATATGGTTGAAAAAAAAAATAAAAAAAAATTCTTCCAGAACTCAGAACGTTCCGGGTGGAAAGCGACTACATTACCACTGAGCCAACGGGCTGTTGAAAATTTGTGTCAAACATAGATATGTTCATAGCAGCTTTGTTTACTTGACCACTTATTAATTGGACCCTAATACAGGAAAACATTATAAACATAATGGAATAATATTCGCTCGAAATATGTCTACATCTACACCGTTCGGCGTTCGGCTATTTTCGTTTCATGCTCAAGTTATTACGACGAGACTTTTTTTTGTCGCCGAGGGGGTTCGTTCTTATTTTTGGTAGGTAATGCTGGTTTGAGAAACTTCATTTGATTAAGAGTAATAAATCAATTAAACCATAAGGAACAACTCTTTCCGAGGTCCAATGATGCCTCTTGTAAAAAATATTTGAAGATGTGTAGAGAAAATCGAAGAGTAGAAATCAAAATCTGATAAAACATGGATAAAACACTAGTAGAATATTCGCTTCTTATTAGAATTCCTACCTATGCTCCTGAATCTGGAAATTTTCATCATTAAAAGAGTAATATCGATATACAGGGTCCGGACGATTTAATAGGGACAATATTACTATGTATATATACGCTATCTCTGAAACTAATGAAGATAGAGTATTTCTGATGATTTCAACTCCTTTGTCTTAGTTAACTAAATGCTTGAGCAAAATTTCAAATTTCTACCTCTAATATTAACAAAGAAAATAAATAAAAACGATATCAGTGATTTTCAGTTTTTTCAGAATATTTCAGGAACGGCTGACATTTGTCCAGATTGCAAAACGTCATATTGATGAGGTTCAAATTACGCAACTTTTGTCCAAACATCGCATGTTCAGGAATTCATCATTTTTTACCCATTTTTATTTCCAGAAGAAGAATTTATTTCCAAAAAATTATGTACTTAATAAATCCCATCATGGCTAAATTTTTTCCTCATTTCAAGAAACAGCACTGCTGAATTTTAACGAAATCGACCAAAGCATATTAGTGATTTGAGATGTTTATAAAAACTATGCATTTCCGGACGCAGGTCCGGAAAAAAATCAATATTTTATCATGTAGAATCATCCCTGAATTTTGTCGAAAGTTATTTCCGGACACCCTGTATATTATTATTCAGCCTACCGGCTCACTTCTAGGAATTGCAAAAAATGCTCGGGTGTCGGGTGTGGCTGAACCACAGGCTGAACCACGCCGACTGACGATTTTTTGAGTGACCCGTCTTCTCGTTCTTTGAACCCTAATAGGTATTACCAGTAATTATTATCAACGTTCTTTCGTTCGATTGATCTGTGAACTGGATGTATAAGAAGGGCGGTAGTTAGGTCACAGTGTTAGGTATAGGAGGGTATAGGACATGACAGGTATATCTAAATCACTTGAAATTTTCACAATGTCTGTTGATAATTATTATTTTTGAATCATTACGACCCCAAAACCAGCATTTGAGCATTTTCAGCAGTTTCTGTCTTTCTAATTTTTTTATATCTACCATATAGGTACGTATCTACAAGCTAATTAAACTCACTTAGCAGCGAGCCTAGCAGCACATGAAATCTTTTTTTGAACCTGCTCATCCTCCGTATTTTTGTGTTCTCTGTAATAAAAGTCAATGAAGTAGGTACTTAACTAGTTAATATCGATATTGACAATGAAACATTTACCTTTTAAGATGCAAACCGCGTCGCGAATTCTTCACAAAGATTCGAGGCATTTTTCAAAAAATTCCAACACACTAAAATTGTTCTATTAAATATTCAAACCGTTATCCACTATATGATGATCACAAACACAAACAATGATAGGAGTAACTTTAACTATTCCGCGTGAAACAATATTATTTTGACGTTACGGGAACAATCACGGTCTCACTGACCACATATATAAATGAATGGCTCCCCCAAGATTCATTCCCCATCCGCGAATAGATAAAATACACTGAAAAAACAGCTCTACTCGAAGCCGCCATTCTGGATTAGGTAATATTTTTGAACTATATGGTTTTGTGGTTGATATTTATCATACTAGTGACCTTATCCAACTGGATGTGATGACGTAATCGAAGATTTTTTATATGAGAATGAGGGTTGTGTGATAGCTCATTTGCAGGATTATGCCATTCTATATTCAGTGTAATAAACATCAACATAATTATTTATGGACGGTGGTCAAAATAAACAATTCTCAAATGAAATCAATTTTTACAACAAGAACTAGGTATGAAATTCATTTAAAACATTTTATTCCCAGATAATTACCATTATTTGACATTTTTCAAGACAAGGATTCACCATTAGATATTCGTTTTCCAGTGCTCGCAGTGTCTTCGTGTCATTATGTGTCCATTCTTTTGCAAATACTTTACCATACTTTACAATTGTAATAATGTCAGTAAAAAGAAAAAAATTTTCGTTGTTTGACAAATAAAAAATTGCTATCCTCTCAAATTAAATGTTTAAATTGCCACCCGAGAAAGACATTTTTCTCGTATATTGTATGGATCATTTCTGGAGTTATATTACGAAATTCCAATCTGATTCTATTTCATAAATCTTGTTAATTTTGTGGTCTATCTATATATGTACAATTTTGATTGTCAGTAGAAAGAGAATTGAATAGACTTTCGAATAAGAACACTATTCTCATTTTAAAAAATCATCGATTACGTCATCAGGCGCAGATGGATAAGGTAACTAGTATGATCATGACAAAATCATAATCTGAAAATATGAATCGACCTATTTTGAGATTTGTCTCCAGAGTTATTCTGATATTCTGGAATAAATTAATTTAATTAAAAATTAAATATTTTTTGGCCACCCTGTATGAATAATTATGTTACAGTTTATATCACTGAATAGAGAATTCAATAAGCTTTCGAATGATCTATCACAAGTCCCCTATTATCATTTAAGAAAATATCGATTACGTCATCACGCCCAGATGGATAAGATCACTAGTATGATATATCAAACACAAAATCATAATTTGAAAATTGAGATCGGCTTGTTTCGAGATTTCTCTCCAAATTCGCCAATTCTGGAATAAATGAATTAATTCCATAATTCTGCCCCTCACTGTATGTGTATAGTGTCACCAGAATTATGAACACCTCAAGTCGATCGGACGACTAGAAATGTGTTAAATTTCACTTGCAAAATTTTGTCCGTATAGGAATAATTGGGAAAAAAATAATGAATAAATCTAGATAGAAATAACAGGTGGAGCTAAATAAGATCTTGTGATGAATTAATATAGGAAAAACTTATTTTTTACGAGTACCTGGTATTCGAACAATTATATAACAAGAACATATTTTGTTTCAGGACAATATTTACTTGGCTATATCTCAAATCACAATTTCTCCAGATACATATTTCTTTGAATGGAAGTTTTTTTCTGTGTGGAAAATAAAAATAATTGAATATACGCTCTCCCTGTCTTCCAAACATCCAGGTCGGTAATTAATTTTCAAATACATTTTCATTCATGAATATCACAGAAAACTGTGAGAATCGTCTATTAGCTTCCAGAATATCCGTTTTATGTTTAATTCATAACGAGAATCTTTAATGTCGCAATTCTACGACGTTTTGGAGTTTTGGCAACACTTTATTCATTGGCTACGCGGGCTCTGCAGTCGGCACGATTTTGGTAGGGATTCAAGTAGAAAGCTGTACGGGCTATCTATGTTCTAGGAAAGGTTTCTGCAGAAATTACCGACCAGAAGTGTGTCGGGAGGGAGGGGTTGTGTAATTTTAGTTGCATAAATTAAGTAACACCCAGCGCACTAGCGCCATCTTACAGCTGAGAAACGCAAAATTGTTACCTTTACTTCTACCTTAAAGTGAATTTTGACATTCCATGCATACTATCCCTCAAATTTTGTATATTTTTGTTTCCCTTTTTTGCAATTATCTATTTGAAGGTATCCTTCAAAGGGGGGAATATGTTTGAGAGTGTATTCATATTTAATTATTTATTGTACATTTGGCATCAGCGCCTTGTATGCATTGCTGTGCCACCCCCAACCCTGTCGACAAGAGAGTACTAAGACTTTCATCGTCGGTACTTGGTGAGCAAGCAATGCTTTTGTTAATTTGTTAATAAAAGCCTATCGAAACCTATTTCTTTTCACTACATTTCTACAATTCCATCAAGTACTGACAGCTATTTACTATTTACACAAACAATAATATGTTGTCATAGTTAAACGAGTAACTTTCTCAATAACAAATCAATGTGTTTTGTGCTGTTTTCATAGGTGGTCGTAGGAAAACTTATATTACAAACCTGAATCCATACCCCCAGAAGAAGTAGGATTCAAGCAAACCCCTCCTCAACAATACGCTGCACTGTCTATATCCTTCCATCCATATAATCCTATCTTGAAGTACTAATCATTCTCATTATATCGGTGGATTATTGACCTCATTATATCAGTGGATTATTGACCTCATTCCCTGAGAGTCAACAAAACGGTGGATAGCTGAAAACTGTAATCAAACTGAAAATTGGGACGGCAAAATTATTTTCCTTCGTCATTTTCCCAGTTTGTCGCCGTCTTTAACTTTTCTTAATGCGCCCATTAAAAATGACAAACGACTTCTCGCTTTAAAGGACATTTTGATTAAGTGGCCATGTTCAGAATGAACTAGAAAAATTAAAAATGAAGACGAATAATACTACTGGAATCCATAAACGAAAGATTGGTGTCATATCTACTCTTATCTGAAAATATGCAAATAACTTCCAGAGGAAAATATGCAGAAGCAAATAGAATTACACACATTTTTATTGAAACTATACCCCACTTACTATTGGCCAATCGCTCTGTTATCACCAATTTTCAAAAACTTTTGAATTATGACAGAATATCATTTCAACGTGCGATGATGAAATGTTACTAATTTATTGACACTGAAAAGTAGTAGCTCCACTTGAGGAATTCAACGCTTTTCACTTTTCTCCGTTCATTAAGTCGTTATACTCCAGTACAAAATCTAATAAATTACGAATTGAATGTCCCATATTGAATCAAATTACGCTCATTCGGATAACTTGTGAAACTTCTACTGGACTCGTGTTTGGATTTTAGTAGGCTCTGATGTGTAAATTGAAAAAGTTTGTTCCCAAACTTCAACGACACTGAATACCAGCATCTGACGATGAACATAGCCTCAAATCAACTGTAGATGTCTTGCCCTTGCCGAAATGAAAAGCAACCTATAGAACAAAAGAAACCGGAAGGAACTTTGAAAATTATTGTACATATTCAAAAAATCTATTTGCATCCAAACATTCCATCTTCGAGAACATAAGAACGACACGAAACGATTATCGAGAATTATTTTTATATGTAATACCAGAAGGCATGCTATTTTGCCGAAAATATTAGGCGATTATTACGACAACTTGTTGCCTTGCCTCATCTTGTTGCTCATGACATTGTTCCAAAACTTTCACAACTCGCCTATAGCTCGATTGTTTTGATAGACAATGTCAATCGTGAAATTGAAACAGCAAGAAAGAAGAATAGTATCACGAGTTGTATTCGTATGACAATTCCATTATTGAATCAGACAATGAATGATAATACAGAAATTGCTGCTGTAGAAATTAAATACTAATAACGGAATTCATGGGCAGGACCTCTTAGAGTGCACGGAACGAACGAAATTCCTATAATGTTCGAAGAAAACATATACGTAGGGTGCAGAAACACTCCACCAGTAAACCAGTTCATTCCAATGGAATTCACTATAATCATCTAAACTACTCAACACTAATTTCGTCGCACACCAAAATGTCGCTTCTGTTATAATGTGAATAACTTTTTTCAGTTTAGAACAATTTGAATTTGGTTCACACTGTTCGATAGCCCAGTCCTTCAGCTATAATCTGGTACTTCATTGAAACATGAGGGTTTTCACATAAAATCTCTACATGGTGTTTTCCGACACTGTGCAAAATTTCGGAATATTCAAAAGGCTCTCAAATGTCGAAACAAAATTTTTTCTCAACTTCGACAACAGAGGCATGAAGATGATCTCATTACCTTGAGATATTTCGCGAATCAACTTCCTATCTCTCTTATTTACAGAGTGATCTCAAAAAATCAACTTTTTGGTTTTGCAGCCATAACTTTTTTCGACGTCAACCGATTTTGGGAATCTTAGGCTCATTTTGAAGATAAAACTTCAGATAAAGAGATCTGAATATCAGAATTGTTTCAAGATGGCTATCAAAGATCTAGAGTTTTCTTGAAAGTGACCCAAATCTGGAACGCCATCCGAATCTCGGTTGGGAGGAGAATTGAATGAAAATCAACTTGTTTTCGGAAAAACAATTCATTCTGGATGCGTCCATATTTTCCTCGCTCTCAGTACTCAAGAATGTGCGTGAGAGAACACAATTGAAACATGTTCTTGCAAAAACATCAGACCATTTCTCCTCTGTAATGCATGGCCCGTAACCAACGTTACAAGAATCACAGTGAG
Source organism: Phaedon cochleariae (assembly GCA_918026855.4). Taxonomy (NCBI): domain Eukaryota; kingdom Metazoa; phylum Arthropoda; class Insecta; order Coleoptera; family Chrysomelidae; genus Phaedon; species Phaedon cochleariae. Next base: position 3,130,227 of record OU896723.1, on the reverse strand, counting down.
TGACTGACAAGTCAGGTTAGATGTTTTCGAATCATAAACAGATTTTGATAGTTTCGATGCCGCATCTAACGCCCGACCAGTTGGAACTGATTCCACAAATGAGGGAACAAGGGTTATCTTTCCTCCAAATCGCGGATCTGCTAAACAGGACAGTCCGATCCATTCAAAGGGCTTATCTCCGACACGAATTTTTTGTTTATTACTGTCGATTCGTTCGACGCATTATTGCGACTGAAAACTTTACGTAATTGGCGAACTGTTTTCGTAAAACTTTCACCATTTTTGAAATGCGTTTTCACAATAAATAAACGTTGTTTGCTTGAATACTTCTCCATATTTTTAAATCGCATGTTATGTACGTGACAACTGTTAAAAAAAATCACTTTATTGAAAAAATCAGAATCCGTTGCTCTTGTTGGTACACCATTTATGATGAGTCTCAGCTGGTCGGATTTGCCAGTCACTCATTGTGATTCTTGTAACGTTGGTTACGGCGGGCCATGCATTAGAGAGTAGAAATGATCTAATGTTTTTGCAAGAACATGTTTCAATTGTGTTTTCTCACGCACAATTCTTGACTACTGAGAGCGAGGAAAATATGGACGCATCCAGAATGAATTGTTTTTCCGAGAACAAGTTGATTTTCATTCAATTCTCCTCCCAAACAAGATTCGAAGGGCGTTCCAGATTTGGGTCACTTTCAAGAAAACTCTAGATCTTTGATAGCCATCTTGAGTCAATTCTGATATTCAGATCTCTTCATCTGAAGTTTTATCTTCAAAATGAGCCTGAGATTTCCAAAATCGGTTGACGTAAAAAAAAGTTATGGCTGCAAAACCAAAAAGTTGATTTTTTGAGATCACCCTGTAAATAAGAGAGATAGGAAGTTGATTCGCGAAATATCTCGAGGTAATGAGATCATCTTCATGCCTCTGTTGTCGAAGTTGAGAAAAAAATTTTTTTCACCATTTGAGAGCCTTTTGAATATTCCGAAATTTCGCACAGTGTCGGAAAACACTATGTAGAGATTTTATGTGAATACCCTTATGTTACAATGAAGTACGAGAATATAGCTGAAGGACTGGGCTATCGAACAGTGTGAACCAAATTCAAATTGTTCTAAACTGAAAAAAGTTATTCACATTATAACAGAAGCGACATTTTGGTGTGCGACGAAATTAGTGTTGAGTAGTTTATTTAATAATGAAAGGTACTGTTTAAATCTATAAGGACGGAAAGTGATGGATAGGAACTGTTGACGTGAGGATCAGATTCTGAGTTATTTCAGGTTCCTAAATAATTATTTGATCATAAATAATAAGATATCGAAAATCATCTATTGTTGATGATACCGTCAACTTCGATCCAAAATGAAAATAACCGATTGCAAATTTGGAAGAAAAACTATATCTGGTTATTTTTATGCACGAATGGATCTCATTCGCACAAGTCTAATCATCCCGATAATTATTCGTCCCAATTTATACACTAGTTTGTTATAAATAACTATGAGCACTAGATTGTAGGGGTACCACAAGGATCCATTCTGAGTCCACTCTTGTATATACTATATTTCAATGACTTCAATGATAGGGATCACTTTGTGATGTATGCTGATGACACATCTTCATAACTTACTAGATAAAATAATTCATCAACGGTTCATAAAGCATCTGACGAAATTAGAAATGGTTCACAGATAATGGCCTGGTTTGAATTGGAAAAAAACGGTTCTTCCCCGTTCCAATCATACAAAGACTAATTTCGACCATAGTTTGCTGGTGAAATCTGTAAATGGATCGATTCAACAACAGAATGAGATAAAATTTCTGGGGCTGAAAATACTCGGGAATTCAAAATGGAATAGTCACATAGATATGGTGTGAAGTGAAATAGTTCCAATAACTTATTGCATTCAACAACTGCGCCGCAGTGTGAGCAGATTCTTATTATCAATCTATCATCATGCATATTTTCACTCTATTATATTTCATGGAATCATGGCATAGGGTTTCCAAATTTCCAGAGAAAGCAGGAGTGAGTAGGAGAACCAGTTGTGAGAACATTTTTCAAAACTTCTGAATCTTAACACTCATAAGAACATACATCTATATGCGTTATTGCAATATAGTAATGTAATACTCTACCACAATAACCTCGTTTTGAAGAATGACCCATATATATAAATAGGTATTCATTCCGATTGTTTTTTGATGACATTGCTGTTGCAATTGTCATTGTTCGTGCTTTGATGTATTGTATTTTCCTTTACTTTTTCAATATCATCTTTGATGATCCTACTGAATAAAAACTATTATCATTATTATTATTATTAATTCAGGTGATCCATAACTTACAGTGGAGGTGATATAAAACCAGGAGGGGTGAAAAAACTCAGTCACGACTCCACCACATAAACAATTCAATAATGACCAACGATCATGGACACGTTTCGAAGGATTGATCCTTCATCATCAGCAAATTTATAGAAAGAAGAACATCTGTAAGGAGACACAATCAATGCTTCTGTTAGTTTTCAAGTATTTTTGAAAAATCTAAGTATACCTACCAATATTGGTGGAAAAAAATTACTTGAATAACATGAAGAAACTATTTTCAACCGCGCATAGTGCGGGTGGGTAACTGTTAGGGAACAGACATTATATAACAGGTCTACAGTTTTCAGGAATCGTTTGATATAAAGTACTCCAAATATGGAAACAGTATTCCAGGACAGGTCGGAACTGTGCCTTATAGATCATAAGCAGCTGACTGAAAGTGAAATAGCTCCTGGCCCGAAACAGAAAACCAAGTTTTTGGGATACACTTTCAGCAATTGATCTCACGTGAATTTTCCCAAGAAAGGTTATTGCTAATAGTGATACCGAGCATCGAAATGGATGTCTTCAAAGGTATGGTTACTGCTGACAAGCTTATGTTGGGCACAGTGAGATCGGCTTTTCTAGAGAAAAGACATGCTTGTGTTTTGTTTGCATTGAAATCTACCAAGTTATTGGATCCCCATTCGAGAATTGTTGCTAAGTCCATATTTATGTTCTCTCTCTCGTTCGTTTCTGATTTGCCTGGCTGGTATTGGAGCCCTGGTAGAGAAGGCGGTATGGATGGTACTGTACATCATATCTGTTGAGGCAACATTTTCAACCATAATGAGGAATTATGTTTCACGTAAAATGTTGGGAAACGCATTTTGTGTCACTCTGTATTTTGCGGGATCTCGCTTCACTCGTCACAAAATGACGCATTACCTAGCTGATTACGTTAATATCTATCATTCCTTGCCATACAGATATAATAACTCCATAAAAATATCCATACAAGCGATTTTATCATCTGAATTCAATACAAACACGAGTGAGTTTCTTCCAGTTCAACTCATACAGACTTTATCATAATCCTAATCAATGGAACTGCAGCTTTGGTTTTTATTCATTATACTACACTGAGAAAATAAATGGAAATTTGTATGAATATAAATGTAATGGTAGTTTCGAATTAGTTCCATCAAACACAATACATATTCGTCGCCTCCACCATATCACGATATACCGGGTGGCTACGGAAGTATTAATGCCTACGGAATATCTCAGTTATTGTATGCTTGCTTCCACGGCCTACTCGGTGAATTTCAATAATAATTTTTTTCTGATCTAGTTTCTGGTTAGATACCAACTTGTGATATGTCATCAGAAAGGGAATTGAATGCTGAATAAAGCGAAAAGAAAAAAGAATAGGATTTCCATTCAAAATAAGAGAATTGATGTTACTTCTGGTCAGACCGGAAGTTAACTTCGACATGTCAATATGCTCAAATTCTACCTCTCATGTCATTATATCGACGCTCCAAATTTCACAAACCTACTTCATACAATAACTGAGATATTCCGTAGGCAATACTTCCGTAGCCACCCGGTATATAGTTGTGTTTAGCCATTCATATCGATTTATAAGGGGTAATGCTTGGCTTAATAGTTTGCGAGAGGTAATATTCCAATAAGCACTAATAGTTCAGGGGAAGCTGAAAGTACGAGACTATGTTCAAACATACATGATATTTACCATTACGACGAGCTCTTGTCGAGTCAAGAATAGCCACAGACCAGACTAACTTTGGAACTCTCACATCCAATATTTATACCCTCATGGTTCGAAATTACCAATATACTGTATGTTCTACTAGTGACAATATCACTCATATGAGTAATCAATACATAGACAAACCTATTGGATACCACCTCCGAATATTAATAGTTCAAATTATTATTCATTACTTCATCAAATTACATGTTCCATATCCAGTAATTGATAAATATCTCTCATGTATTAGGATTGTGTTGAATGTCACTCCCCTGATATTTCTATTCACCACTAATAATAATAGGTAAATTTTTTGTGATGTATACTACAAATCTACCACATCAGAGAGTAATATGCCGAAATCGCGAAGCCGATCGTCGACGTTCGTTTTTTCAATGCAGGTGGTATAGTTCATCTTTCGTTGGGTTCGTCTCGTGAATTATGAATGAAATAAATTTCATTCTCCCATGGAGTTTTGTTGAACACAAGAATCAAATTCACACAATAATTCGATTTTTTCCCATTCCCAACTTCATTCATAAACTCAGATAACTATCTCTACTACCTACCTGAATATCATAACATACCTGCAAGTTATTGAGATTCTGTGATTTTTTCCAGTATTTCCTTCAAATAAAAATGTCCCTGACGGCGGTAAAAAAATATTGATTCAGAGTTTGAACAGACAAAATTGAACAGACGAAAATGAACGAATTTATAAGTGGAAATCATTAGTAAGTAAAGTATAAATCCATTGTTTGTAGTGGTAAATACGAGCCGACGAGCTGTATATTATTATTTACTCATTTGTAGTGGTGAATAATAACCGTACAGGTAGAGTCCCTAAGAACTGGTGCTTCAGTATGTCATATTGCCTCAATCATACTATTTTGTAGTGGTTTTATTAGATGAATGTAGTAACTGGCGCCTATTTATCCACAACGCTTGGTAAGGTATTTACAACGGATAATTTCTCTCTGTGTATTTGCAAATCGCAAGCACATAGATCCATGGCACTCTGGATCATCCGATCGATGCAGGAACCTCCAGTGACATGCCAGCGAAGTTCTGGAAACTTGGCCGAAGGAAAGTAAAAGAACTGGCAATAAATAAATCCAAGCTAGCCGGGAGGATTTTCCATCGATTTCGGTCGACTGTCGCCCCCGGAAAGTCACCAAACGGGCCAGATAAACGTGCCCCGATCTCCCCCATCCCCGAGAGTTCGTGCCATTTGGCAGGCGAGATTAGGACAAGGGCTGTGCGTATATGAAGCCGAGTCGAGAATTTATGTAAACGCTGATAGTCTGATAGAATCTCTCTATTGGAATTGATAAGAAAGCTTCTCGATTAACTTTTACTCTTGCCAAAAATGTTATATTCCTTCGTATTCGTCGTCTTCTCGCTATATCAGAATCAGGAATACTTCATTGTCAGAATGATATTTCTGATGACAAAGCACACATCAACCTGAGACTATAAAAATCACATAAATGCATTCTTGAAAGGTCGAGAATACGTCCATGGTTCGTTCAATTTGGCAGACGAGATTTAGACAGGGGCTATGCGTATATGAACCCGATTTATGTGAACGCTGATAGTCTGATGAAATCTTTGTATTGCATTTGATAGGAAAGCTCAGATTAAATTTGGTGGGTGCAAAAATGTTTTTCTCCAAATGACATTCGAAGTGGATTTCTAATGACACTTAACAGGCAAAGAAAGTGTACTTTTGGAGAAAAAATAATATGTTCCACATGGCAGAAGAGAATAAGATGTAATGCCTTGTCTGGTTTCCTAGCCTCGGCTACGCCTAGACTATGAAACGCCAGCCGCTGCCTCAAATCTTGTATTTTTCTGCCTAGTGAAACAAATAACTACAGTCCTCAACACACTCAATGGACCACTCATAATTTGACCTGTATTCTTTGAAAAAATGTACCAATCTTTATGCGGTTTTCGATATCAGTTGTAAAATCCCAGATAGCACACACTTGCCTAAGGTCATCCTCAATGTGTCGCCAAACGCCTGGAGAGGATGTTCTATTTTCTACAACCTAAGAACATCATCAGGCGTAAATTTAGCGCTGTAATCGTCCTAAATGAGTTCTTTCAGTGACAGCCTGAGGATGTGAAGAATTTCGTGCCTACGGACGTCTTCAGATGACATTCCATGAAATAACGTGTCATCGAAGACAAAAGGAAGAAAAAGAAGAACTAGAATTGAGGTTATGTCTCATGATAGTCATGATTTGTTCAAGATACATCATAATATATTAATGATCATATCAAAATTATTAGAGTATTCATTGAATACCTTCATCAAATTTCTATTTCACAAAATGATTGCGAGAAGAACTTATTGCACAGAATTAAAAGATAACAATAACAAAAGGATGATAATCTCTGTTGATGACATTTCTCTCAGGTAGCAAGAAACAATGGTGAGTAAATACTAAATAGAATCATTGATAGTACCGGACATGAAATATTGATACATTCATATACATTATTTTTTGTTTCAGGAGGTTATTGAGGACACAAACTTGATGATATCATCATAGCAAACATGTTTTATTCCAAGATAGCTTTGCTTCTTTGGAATCTTCAAAATATTGTATGGAAGCTTGAACTTTCAGTATGAATTCAATAAAGGTAGGTACCTGAATCAAATCATTGATATAGTAGGTACTGGACATGAAATGTTAATAGGTTAATTATTTGTTTCAGATGAAGTTATTGAGAACACATGATTGATGATGTCATCAGAGCAGAGATGTTTCATTCCAAGATATGTTGGCTTCTTCGAAATCTATGTGAGATTGCATATGCATGTTTGCACTTTCAGGATATTCAATAAAGGTAGGTACCTAAATCAAATCATTGATATAGTAGGGACTGGAACATGAAATATTAATAGGTACATCATTTGTTTCAGGAGGTTATTGATAACACAAAATGATGATATCATCAGAGCAGAGATATTTTATTCCAAGATATTTTGGCTCCTTTGGAAATAATGAAAGATTGTGCATATGCAGACTTGAACTTTCAGTAGATTCAATAATGGTTGGTACCTATAACTACATAAATCATATCATTGATAGTAAGTACTGGACATGAAATGTTAATACATTGTTTGTTTCAGAAGGTTATGCAAAACACAAACCTGATGATATTTTCATTCCAAGATAGTTTTGCTTCTTCAGAATCTATAAAATTTTGCATGAAGGCTTCTACTTCCAGTTGATTATTCTGCATCAGGAATGTCCAGAGTTCAGAAATCAAAAACAACATGGAGAAATATAACTATCAATAGGCAATAACTTCTAGTAGTGCTCAACAAGAAGCTGAAATACATTTCTTCGAAAAGGAAATTGAAATTTATAAATAATAGAATGTAAGTTTTTCATTTGGTTTTTCATTTGAACCTATCATAAATAGAGGGAAATTTTGCAAATATCATGAGATCCATATTATTTTGAAGAAATTATCATTTGCATAATACAAGGTGAGTCAATAGTGTGTTATCCTAATTGTATATTAGCCAAACCATCAGATAAATAGAGGAAATTCAAGTACAACAGTAATAGGGTTTCATGAGAACTTTCACATTGAATTGTTTTCATATATATCTGTAGGGTGTTCGAATTCCAAGATATATTGACTGATGATTGTTTTTTTCCAAATTGGACACCCTGTATACTATTGCATTTTTAGGTTCTCCCTGAAGAGCTGATTCCATCAATGTATCACACTTGGGGTCTAGCAGGAATGATTACAGAGATATAGGGTGTTCAAAAACAAGATTTTTCAATTTTAGGTTTTTTTTTGTGGAAACTATTCAATATTGATCAAAACGGCTCACATATCCTTATAAACTTTCGATTTACTATCTACTGACATTCAATCGGAACAAATAGAGGGTGGGTTAACATTCAGAATACTGATCAGCTTATTGTATCTGTTCCAAATAAATATCAGTAGATAGCTAATCAAAAGTTATGACAGGAACATGTGAGCCGTTTTGACCAATAATGAATAGTTTCGACACAAAAAATCCTACATTTGAAGAATCTCAATTGTCAACACCCTATATCTCTGTAATAATTCCCACTAGACACCAAGTGTGATGCATTGATGGAATCAACTCTTCAGGGAAAACTCAAAAATGCAATAATATACAAGGTGTTCCATTGAAAAAAACCAATCATCAACCGATATCTTGGAATTCGAACACCCTATAGATATGAAAACAACTTTAGGTGATTGTTCTTATGAAACTCTATTACTGTTATATATACTTGAATTTTCATTTTATATATCTGACGGTTTGGCTAATATCGGAGGAGAACACACTATAGTGACTCATTCTGTATACGAATAATATTCTCCCATAAATCTTGAACCTCCTTGAAACATCATCAAAAACCGCCTCAAGTTGTTACCATGATGTCCTGAGGTTGTCTCAAAAGATTTTATAGGGATGTTCTGAGACGTTATTAGTATGTAGAGAATGGTAACAGGAGGACGTCTTGAGAATGTCCTCAGGCTCGCTCTCGACGTCCTGAGGACATGATTGTGAACGCCTCAGAAGGGCCTCAAAATGAATTTGTGCTATCTGGGATTCTATCGGCTCCAAATAGAGCTAGAACACTCTGAAGATACCGCAGAACAAAACTCACACAAGGTGTAAAGTAGAACCATTCCACTATGGTCGACATTTCCAATGCTGCCAGAACTCGAGAAATATTTTTCTGATTGAAAGTCAGTGATATTATGGTACACTGGAACCTCGTGTTAGGACGTTTTCGTGATTCTTCCTTAATTGACCATTTCAACAAGAATTTGATTCTTTTTCGAAAGTCTTGCATTCCTTGAATTTTTCCTCTTGAACTCCACTTGAGCTGAATATTGGGAAGAACCTGTTCTCATGTTGAGTGGAGGACAATGGAAGAAGGATAATGAACCATTGTGGAATATACATGATGATAAGAAAATAGGACAAAATCTCATTTCAGTGAAAAAATCGAAAACCAATCGATTCAGTATATTCAGAAACGGCCTTCTCTATTTTTTCATCATATAAATACTTCAGGTTCCACCCATGAACTATTTTTGAAATAATGAAAGAAATAACCAGAACTGTCTTTTGAATACGTATAGGTTGGTATATATGTCCAATATACAGACACCATATGGGTGTCTATTATGGACACCAAATGGATGACCATCATGGATTCCTAATGAATGTCCATCGTGGATAACGCATGAATGTCCTAAAATGTGAAAAGCTGATATCCTATGGACATCCATAGGATGTCCTGTGTACACAAAGTGGTTTTCCTATAAATGTCCAGGATGTCCGAATGAGAATATCCATTGGATGTCCAATGGATGGAGATGTGTTATTAGGGCATATAACTGCTAAATCTCATAACTAAGAGATCCAGGATGGACAGAGTTGCCCCAATTGTCAGCAGGAGCGAGACAGTACTTTTTCGACCCATCAGGTCTCATTAGCCGCTCTTGGTCTGCTGACAACTGGGACAACTCTATGCTTCGAGAATATTACACATTTCGAAGACGCAGGGTATAACATGAAGTTATAGTCATGTTGTAGCCTTCTAGTGGCAAAGCTCTCAGGTAGGATACAGAGATCGCGACAGACACACTACAGAGACTGCATTTAACACAGTGACGACAATGGCATGTCATCTTTTCTATTGGTCGATAGAAATCCGCCATGTTCAGGCAAAACCCGCGTCAAATTTGAATGACTAGAACTTTGTGTTGAAAGGTTGAAAATAGTAGTGTTTTTCTGTGGTTTTCCTGTTTTTTTCTCATGCAGTATTATTTTTCATTTGATCAAATATTTACACAGAACATAATATTGGCAAATTCAAGAATATTTTTAATGATCATAATAATAATGATTTATGTAATAATTAAAAAATCCGCTGTCCGCCATGTTTAGGCAAATTCCCAAGCGCTGATTGTGTCAGAAATATGTCTGTGTATTTCTGTGGTTTTGTCGTTTACCTCATGCAGTAGGTATTTTATTTTCTATTCGATCAAGATCAAATATTTCTGCAGAACATAATATTGGTAAGTTAGGACATATTTTCAATGATCATGGTTTAACCTCATTTATTTATTTTTTTAGATTTTCTACCTCCAGTTTTATAAGTTGCATATTTATTTCAATGAGGCTGGAAATTGTATTACAGTATGCAGGTTTGCAATAACTTCATTGAATTGAACAGCTTGGGTGATCCAATAAGTTATGTGGAAGCTCCTAGAAGCCTCTTATGAAGACTTTGCATGCAGGATGGATTCCTGATGATGAAATATGATATGTTGTCCATAGCTCCACTCTCCAGCTACCCCATGTGATTGAGAAGCTATAGAATACCAAACATATAAAGAAATTATCAAGCAGTGACTTGAAACAGCATGAAATTATAATTACTTGAAGTATGTGCATTGAAAATGTAGAATTATCAGTGTATGTGTATTAAATTAAGTGAAGTTTATGGAAGACAATGTAGAATATTGGTTGACAATGACAATGTGATGAAAATAGTAAAAAACTAGTCATTAATACAAAAAGACATTGATTTGTACAAACTAGTATGATGTTTTGTTCTTATAAAAATGTCAGTGATTTCACTATGCTGTATTTTGACTATTATTTTGACAATATTAATTATTAATAACAGATAATTTTCATGGAAAAAGTTCATTTTATTTCTCACATATCTCACAAATATACTGCCAGACACATAGGTGATTGACATTAATCAACACTGATGATTAGTATAGGTATATTTTTTTACATCTATGTAGTAATTTCACCATTATTATAGTTATCAATTTACTGATATTTGATTATTTCTCCTGAACATAACAAATTAGGTATGATTTAACAAAATGATCATCATTATAAATACAAAATCAAACTGGAAACTACAAAATATCACAAATCTCTTGCCCTAGTGGATAAAGGTAGGTACCTACTTACTAGAAAGTGGATTTAAAATGATATTTTCACACAATATAATACCTCATCTGATATGTGTCCTAGAAAGTACATAAAATATTGATTGATTTCCAGCAAGTAAACATCCCCAGACAGCACCAGATATTCCATGAATATTCATAGGATATTCTTTTTGGATATTGCGAATATTCATGAACACGCCAGGAATATACATATCATCTATGGAATATTCCCTGAATGTGCTGGTGGGGAAAATTTTATATATTCCCGGAATATTACACAAGGAATATTCCCTATATATTCAGAACATACCTATAATATTCTAGGAATATTCAGATAATATTCGGAATATTCCAGGAATAATACAGGAATATGAATAAATGAATATTCCGGGAATATTCCATAGTACATATTCATAATTAAAAAAAGCTGACCCAAGATGGGCTCGAACTCGGGACTTTCGGACTGTCAGATCAACGCCTTAACCACTAGGCCAGTAATCGAGTTGAATAACGTTGTTCAGAAGCGGGTCATAAACACTTCCAGTTCCACATGGGCTCTTAACATGTACGATGATCTTTGAGTACTTTGATCACTACCTATCAAAATTGTGGAGACGACTTTGTGTTTTTGATCCCTGGTAATATGACCACTTTACTCTGAAATACGATGGACTTTCTACCACAGATTTCAAAATCGATGACTCACATCTATAAAGTAGTGATTGGTGAATTTCCATACTTTACAATTTCATTGAAACACATGGGAATATTATTGGAATATTCCATGAATAAACAGGAACAGAATATTCAGTTGGGAATATTCCTGTAATATTCATACCTGAATATTCCCTGCACTATCCAACTGGAATATTCTAGGAATATTAACTTCAGAATATTCCTTCTGAATATTCCTCGTATATTCATTTTGGAATATTACTAGAATGTTCACATTTGAATATTCCTTGAATGTTCCAGAGGCACGTATATATTCTAAGATTATTCGAAGGATATTCGGAATATATTCTTCTCTTTTAGCATATCCAGAGAATATTCTAGGAATATCCAGTGCTGTCTGGGTCTAGTCCATTCACATTTTCCCTTTCCTTTAACAAATCTTATGGACACACAACACCTACACATTTAGTAAGACTGGCAAGCTGTATAGTCTTTAGTCTATTCATAGAATCAAAATGGTCAGTTCTTGGATTACCAATTATTATCATTGGTTTACTTGAGAGAGGAATTATATTCCAGATTGCCATGTCACCTTCTCTGATGTTCTGATCAACACACCATTTTTGTCAGATATGTTGTCTTTAATGTGTTTTTTCATCCAAAAAATCCTGTATGCAGAATTCTATTTCATTGTAGTTCAGAAGTAGACAAAGTATAGGTACATTTTTACCTTAGAAGCTTCACATATTTCCTTTTTCCTTCAAGTTGAAATCATCACTCCTGGAAAAAGTAAGTACTTATTGGAAGTAGTCATTCCTGATTCTCCCAGAGATCTAATTAGACTGTTTTCAGTAACTCAAACTTTTACCTACTGATAGAAAACTTGTTATTCCTTTGAGTTTTGCAAAGTCCCTGTACCTATCTGTGGGTTTGAGTACCAGCTTCAGAGTCTTTATTGGCTGCTTTTCAATTCTTCTTCTGAAACTATGTCATCTACTTAGCAGAGATGTATTACATAGCCTAACCTGATCTATATTCATTACATTGTTTGAATAAAGTGAAATATAATTATTTAATTCTAAATAACAACAAAATGCTTATCAAAATATCCCAAACAAAAAACATAACCAAATAATTAGACAAAAACAGAGTATTTGACATTAGCCTAAACATGGCGGATGCCAGCCCGTTGTCGTCACTGTGTTAAATGCAGTCACTGTAAGACACACTATATGACGCTGCCATCTATAGTCACACGTACAGGCCCCTACGTCTATACGCTACAGAGTGGTACTACAAGTGAACCACTTTGCTGACAGATGGCACTACCTGACATACTTGAGTGGAATTTTTCCACCACCTATTCAACTGCAAAATCTCATTACTTAGAGATCCAGGATGGACAGAGTTGCTCCTATTGTCAGCAGGAGCGAGACAGTACTGTTTCGACCCACCAGGTCTCATCAGCCGCTCTCGATCTGCTGACAGGGGCATATTAATTATATTGAAATTGAAATTGAAATTTATTGAATTGAAATTGCATTACATGGTGAAAATCAGATAACAAACATACATGTATGTACATACCCATATATTAGTCAAATATTATTAATTTCTTCCATATCCTTGACGCATGACCTAAGTGCTTGAGGCACTTGCTTTGTTCTGCATCTAGGATTGTCGGAATGGTATTGTGTGCCTACATGATGTGAGTGGACATGGAAATTCGTATCTATCATACCATTGTACAGTTTTGTACTAGTTCACATTATTATGGAACCCTCACAAGATCCTGGAGGCTATCCTAAATGCTTGAAGCATTTATTTTGTTCTGTCTTCAGGATTGCCAGGATTGCTGTAGTACTATGTGTGGTTTGAGAAAATATATTTATAATAATAAGTGTAGGTCAGGAGTTAGAGGTTGAGAGCTATATGGGTTATTTTTTTTTTCAAAATATTTTTATTTATGTAGTGTAATTTGTGGTAATGTAGTTTTTTATTTCATATTTGAATTGACTAAGTGATTTTTTCTTTTATGTTCCTAGGCAGTAAGTTATATAATTTGGGACCGACGTAGATAAGTGTTCTTTGTGTATGTGATTTTTTGAAGATAAAGAGAGGCATATTTAGATTTTCTGTACTGTACTGTACTTTCAGTACAGAGTACTGGAAGGATTAAAGTCACCAGTACTCAACGGGGTAGAAATTCCGTTCGCCCTAGAGGCAAAATACTTAGGAGTCATCTTTGATCATAAGTTAACATGGAATCAACACCTACAAAAAATTGTTCAAAAAAGTACAGTAGCCTTCAATCTGTGCAGACGAATGTGCGGGAAAAATTGGGGACTGCAACCAAAAATGACCACATGGCTCTATGCCAGCGTCATCAGGCCTATGATAGCATATGGGTCAGTAGTTTGGTGGCCAAAGACACAACAGGCTGGAGTGATTCGAAGGCTCAGTGCTATTCAAAGGCAAGCTTGCCTGAGTGCCACTGGTGCAATGAAAACCACTCCAACAGCCGCTTTAGAGGTCCTCTTGAACCTACCACCACTACAAATATATATTCAAGGCGAAGCCAGAGCAGTCGTGAGTAGATTGTCAAGGGGTCAAGCACCCATAAGCAACGCGCACGGTAAAGACTATAGAAAGCTATATGAAGAGTTGGAAAGCGACCCCATCATGGGAATGCCAACGGATGGCATAATTCCAAAATATAGCTTTGAAAAAACTTTTAAAATAAGTATAACGGACAGAAAGGCATGGAAGGAAGGACCTCCTATCAATGCAGACATTGCTGTCTATACGGACGGCTCCAAAACTGAGTTTGGATCAGGAGCTGGTATTTATGGGGCCAAGCCAAAGACAAGAATCTCACTGAGCTTAGGTAAATACGCGACGGTGTTTCAGGCAGAAATTATTGCAATACATCATTGCGTGAAAGAATTGATAAGGCAAGAGTTTAAAGGCAAAACCATTGCAATCTATTCAGATAGCCAGGCGGCAATCAAAGCAGTCAACTCTATGCAAGTTAACTCAAAACTAGTATTGGACTGCTTAGAAACCCTAAATGCACTGGGCAGTCAGAACAGACTGACTCTAGCATGGGTACCAGCACATACAGGGTACGAGGGCAATGAAGAGGCAGACTCACTTACCCGAGCAGGAGCAAACAAAGCTCTGAATGGCCCAGAACCCTTCTGTGGTATTGCGAAAGCTATACAAAAGACTAGTATCAAATCATGGATGCAAACCAAATCTCAAGAATGGTGGAACAAATCGCCAGGAATGAGACAGGCAAAAGAGTTTATTAAAAAACCATCGCCAACATTCACAGAATATCTACTAAGCCAGAAACGAAGTTCAACTAGAATACTAGTGGGACTTCTCAAAGGGCATTGTAGGCTCAACAAACACATGAGTACGATAGGTCTGACTGAAGAACTGCTGTGCAGGTTCTGTCAGGAAGAGAAGGGAACAGCAGTACACATACTTTGCCACTGTGAGGGCTTGCCAAGACTAAGGTTCCTTACGCTGGGTGAGGAAAAACCAGAAGCCCAGAGATACACAGGGGATCTGAAAGCTAGCCTATGGAGTCTCATAGAGAAGACGGGGCTAGCCGAAGAACTCTAATCGATTTTGAGGGCAGACACAATAGATCTGAAAAGGTCGCGGTGTGGAGGCAGATAGCCCGAAGGCCCCATTCTAAATCTAATCTAATCTAATCTAGATTTTCTGTTGATCTGGTGTTTTGTAGTCTACAGTGTGTCCACCTTAAGGACTTACCACCCCTGTAAAATTGCTATTATCTGACCGATTTCAAAAAACTTTTTTTTGTTGGATGGGTATTTGAAATGTCCATCCAACAAGAGAGTGATTTCACTCATGAACTGTAATCGTGGCCAACTGCGACCAACTTTATTGACCCATATTTGAGAAAGTACTATTAGGGATTTTTTTTCACAAAAAACAATGATGAATTCTGAATCACGATCACTTGAAAAACACCTTTACTGATTTTTATCATCATAAAACACAGGGTGTCCGAAAAAATGAATTATGTTTTTTTTAATAGGTGATCAGAAAATGTAGTATTGTGGTATTTTTGAGGAGAATTGATGACACATTATTATTGAAGATCACTTTGAGCATATCTGTACCGATTTTCATCATTCAAAAATATGATGTGTATGAGAAAACAATTAAAAAGAAAAAGTAGGCAATATTTCTTCATCAACTCAAAAAAATAATAATTCGATTTTTCGAACACTATGTGTTTAATGATGATGAAAATCAGTACAGGTATGTTCAAAGTGATCCAGATTCATCTTTTCATTTTGAGTGAAGAATTACCAGGATAAAAAATATTGTTTACCTAACCTTTTTAATTTTTTCTCAGACACATTGTATATTCAATGACGAAAATTGGTACAGGTATATTTGAAATAATCCTAAATGATAATTTGTGATTATTTCTTTCTAGAAAAACCACAGAACTACATTTGCTGATCACCTATTTGAAGAAAATGATGATTCGTTTTTTCGGACACCCTGTGTTTTATGATGATGAAAATCGGTACAGGTATATTTCAAGTGGTACTGATTCAGAATCCATCATCAAGTTTCGTGGAAAAAAATCCCTAATAGTACTTTCTGGAATATGGGTCATTGAAAGTTGTCGCAGTTGGCCACGATAACAGTCCAAGAATTAGATCACTCTCTCGTTGGATGGGCATTTCAAATACCTATCCAACAAAAAAAGGTTTTTTGAAATTGGTCGAATAATAACGATTTTACAGGGGTGGTAAGTTCTTAAGGTGGACACACTGTATATGGGATATCTGTAAGTTTGTTTTTATAGACCCATATTAGGCTGTTGTAGATGAATAAGCTTATTACATTGAAGAGTTTAGTTTCTTTGTACAGTTGTTCAGTGGAGAACCGTTTTTTCTTATGAAAAATTATTTTCATAATTGTATTTTGCATTGCTTGAAGACTTTTGAGGTTATTGTCGAAGAGTCCACCCCATACAGTAATGCCATATCTAATGATCGATTCTGCCAAAGAATTATAGATTATTATAAGATTGTTTCGGGTAAGTATTTCTCTCAGATTGTATAGTTTATAAGTGAGTTGTCTTAAGCGTTTGATGACATGACCAACGTGCTCATCCCATCTCATATGTTGGTCAAGTATAATTCCAAGGTATTTTAGTTTTGACTCCTTTTCTATGGTTGGGCAAGTGCATTGATTATTCTGTGGGCAGTTCATTTTGTGAATTTTCATTGTTTCCTTATTCGGTTGATCGTTACTTAACAGTGTGAAACATACAAATTTTGTTTTGAGAATATTTAGGCTTGGTAGATTATAATTTAGCCATATTATCTTTTAAACCAATTTCAGCAGTTTGATGGTATGTTTCTTGTCATGACTTTCCTGAAAATACAATTGCGGTATCATCTGCATATGAGATGAGATGATCGATGGAGTTTATGCTGCCAATACTATTTATGTAGACTAGGAACAGTATCGGACCCAGTACTGTGCCTTGTGGAACACCGACGGTTATTTCTTAGGGTTCACTGGTATATTTGTCTATTCTTACTGTTTGATATCTGCAGGATAGATAGTTCTGCAATAAGTCTTTCATAGGTCTACGTTTTCCATATCTATAAAGTTTATCTATGAGCTTGGAGTGTGACACTGTGTCGAATGCCTTGGCTAAATCCAGAGAAACTGCTAAGCATTTTTCGGATATTTCAACTATGACGATGACGAGGTGTTAATTTCAAAGTTGCTCGAAAACTTCCTTGTATTGTATGCCACATGAGAACCGTCCATCTTATTTCCTCGCCGCTTTCAGCTGCAAGGAAGGAACGCGAGCGACGATGTATCAATGAATTCATGGAGTCGTCGGATTGCTGAAATACAAGCCCGCTGGCGGATGGAAGTATAATAAGGGGCCCATTTATTTCGAAGAGAAGCGGATGCTCACATTATGCAGTTTACGACGCGAGCAGAGCACTTCGTGTATTTCATAATCGTTGAATGAAACGAAGAAGGAAGGAGCGTTCAATCTGAGCCAAATCCATGCTGATTATTTACACTAACATCCTTATGAGAGCAATGGAGACAGAAATTCTATTCAGTAGATGGCGGTATCTAAGAGCGACAAGGTGAACTACTTTTTGTTGAGTAGCGAAGCGTGAGATTGGTAATGCAGAATATATAGGGTTGTTCACGTTATTCGACACAAAGCATTGTGGCTAGAGCATTTGATTCATGTGTGTGTTCTTTTTTTGGGTGTGTCGAAGACACGAAATGTATCAAAGTTGCTATTTTTTCAAGGGATTGCCCTGTATATTATTGCGTTTTCAGATCCTCTCTGAAAAGCTGATTCCATCAATGCATCACGCTTTGGGTCTATCAAGAATGATAACAGAGATATATAGGTTGTTGAATCGTGAAAATTCAGAGTTGATGTTCTTTCCGTGAAAACTTATGATCCTATATATGGAACGAATCATAATAAAAGTATGGCTCGTTTCAAACAACTTTTTTTAAATAGTTTTTCCATATTTCTGAAAACAAAAGAGTTGAATGCTGTTTCGCATTGAATCAAGAAATTATTTTATATGTGGAAGTTTGCCTAAATAAAAACTCATTATAACCTCCAAAAGTTGAAAGAATAATCCAACACCTACCTACTCTTCTTATCCTCCCTATAAGTACGCACGATGTTTCACAAACATTATAGGCATTTCCTTCCGTGCGCTCGAAGAAATGCCGAATGAAGGTGCTACCAGATACGTTTTCATATTTGGACAAAGCAGTGAATATGGAAAGGTTTAGATTCTCGATACTCTCGGGAGCATTCCGAGTTCACTGAGCACTAAACCTATTCGTAAAATGCTAGAGGCACTTAGTACTAAGCACTGGTTCAAAAAAGTGCTCGGGAGCACAGTGCTCACGACTTCAAAAGGGTTCAACGAGCACATAGCATGATATGTTTCCATTGGGTGGCGGAAATTTGATCGAAAGACAAATGATAGAAAAACATTTGATAGAAGTCTTTTGATCGAAAGTGTTTTTGATAGAAATGCATTTGATCGAATGTTTTATGATAAAAAATACATTTGATAGAAACATAAATGATAGAAAATACAATTGATAGGAAAGATATTTGATAGAAAATACACTTGATAAAAACAGCATTTGATAGAAAATTCAACGGGGCTACGCTCAAGTTAGGTCAGTACGTTTGTGAAGATATGATCCTTCTTCATATATTTGAGAAGGAGCTAGATGGAAATCGAAGCTTATGAATTTATTGATACCACAAACTTCTAGCTCCTTCTTCTCAAATTTATGAGGAAGGATCATATCTTCACAAACGAACTGACCTAACTTGAGCGTAGCCCCGTTGAATTTCAAATCGAATGCTGTTTCTATCAAGTGTATTTTCTATCAAATATTTTTTCTATCAATTGTATTTTCTATCATTTATGTTTTTATCAAATGTATTTTCTATCATAAAACATTCGATCAAATGTATTTCCGGTGGAAAGTTCTTTCTATTTTTTGATTTTCGATCAAAAGACTTCTATCAAATGTTTTTCTATCATTTGTCTCTCGATCAAACTTTTGCCACCCGTTTAAATTCCAACCAATAAAAAACAAGTGAGTAAATGAGTGGAATAATTAGAATAATAATGTTATCGTAACTTTAAGCAGATCTTTCGCATCATTACAGCCGTTCAGCGCTTCTCTACGAATCGTTATACTCCTTCCTTGTATCTTTTCATCCATACGAGTATTAGACTGAAAACGTGGGGTAATTTATTCAAGAAGAATTCAGGCGATGAGGCATTTTCATTTCGCCGCGTATAAGCGAACAAACGCGAGACGATGAAGTGAGAAATAACAATGGAGAATGGATGTTTTGAGTATAGTGGGTTTTATCCTGATACTACTGATTTGTCAAGCTCATTCGGTTGATGAGAAGGCCACAACAATGGCTGCATTGATAGAGACGAAATGGGTTTCATTTCACGTTTTATGCAAACAATTCCATCATTGATACATACAAAGTGGGCCTTCATTTGTGAAACGTATATCAATTTTTCGAATCTATTATTACCATGCCTTTATTAGCTTGGTATACGAGGGTCCGGTATTCCTTTGGAACGGTATCGATGTCTCCCAGCAAACGATTTTGGTCAGCCTTATGCTGGCCCAGAATATGCTATCCAGAATTGGCCAGAACGGCAATATTCCTGTGAACATTCAACTTTGAGCGCACGCATTAATGAAATGTACTTGGTTGAACGCAGTGGTCTAACTAATCAATTCTTTCTTTGACTAATACGTACTGTGATAATATAGAAATATCATTTCGAATCAAGATTATCTTTTAGGAATGGGTCAAGAAGGTTCTGTAGAAAATTCAAACGAATATTCGGTTGGACCACAAATTCAAAATACTTTATTTTCAAGAGAACAGACAATATTTGACAAAAAAATATTTGTAGTTACTCCGAAACGGAGGAAGATATCGATATGCGGTTTTCACCATCGAGTTTTCCATGGAAATCAATCATCAGGCACCGATATCAGTTCTCTTCCAAGCTTTTTTTTTATGTTCTGGTTCCCACGAAAAGGGATATCCTGTAATGTTCAGAGTGTTGTGATGAATACTCAGTATATTCTGTAGCGATGGGATCGGGGAGAACAACAACATGTTTTTGTCATAATACATTTGATGTAATGTCATGATTTTTAAATAAAGTTACATAACTGAATCTTATCCTAATTTATATTCAAATAACATAACATGGCGCAGTCGAATAGTCTTAAACAGCCCAGTCCCATGAGTATGACAGGTGATGCAGGAGTCAACTGGAAGAAATTCAAAAATAGTTTCCAGATTCATGCTGTAGCTAGTGGATTCAACCAGAAAGAAAAAAACGTTCAAGCCGCGGTTTTGTTGCACTGTTTAGGAGAGGAAGTTTCGGATATTCTAGAAATATTGGAGTTGACAGATGATGAGAAGAAGGATTCGGATAAAGTTATTAAGAAATTAGATGAATATTTCGTTCCAAAATCAAATATAAGTGTTGAAACATATAAGTTTAACACAAGAAATCAACATGCTGGAGAAATATTTGAAGATTATTTGAGAGATCTGAAAAAACTAGCAAGTAATTGTGAGTTCGGAACATTTAGAGATAAATTACTGAAAGATAGGATAGTCAGCGGTGTCAGAGATAAGAAGGTAATGGATCGTTTATTAAGAGAACCCGATTTGAACTTAGCAAAGGCAATTGATATATGTCGTGCGGCTGAACAGACAGATAAGTATATAGAAGAAATGATGACCAATACGAATATAAATGAAATCAATGAAATTGGAGACAGGAATCGTCGATCTCAAGATATAAGAAGAAGTTATCAATATAATAAAAATAATCAAGAGTACGGTGAGAAGACCAGCCAATATAAAAGTAATGGTGGAAAAATCACTGGTTTTCAAGAACAATCAATTCCAGGGCCTAGTAGAAGAATTCAAGAACAGGATTTCAATAAAGCTACTTGTGGCAGATGTGGTTTGAGGCATTTTTATAACAGATGTCCAGCTTTTGGTAAAAAATGTAACAAATGTCAAATATTTGGTCATTTTGCGAACTTATGCAAAAAGGATATTAATTCCAGAGTTCATACTATTTGCAATGATGAAAGTCATGAAAATGGACATATTTCCAGGGATTCTGAAGATATTGATTATATATTGGGAACAATACAGATAAATATGTTAGAGAATGTTGAGGATGATTGGTATGAAACTTTATTAATTCAAGATTGTAATAAACTTATCAAATTTAAGCTCGATACGGGGGCACATGTGAATGTTATTCCAGAATATATCTATAGAATACTGAAAATAGGTCCATTGAAAAAAAATTATATAAATATAACTAACTATGGTGGTCAAAAGTTGAATGTTCTGGGATCTTGTCACTTGAATGTAATTTTTCGTGAAAAAAAGTATATTTTAACTTTGTGGTCATCAAAACTGAGAATAATGCTGCACCTATTCTTGGAATTCATAGTGTGAAAAAATTGAACTTGATTACGAGGAATATTTTCAATATACAGAGCATTTCAGATATTTTCACAAAATATGAAGATTTATTCACGGGAATAGGTAAAATTTCTAATAGTCCTGTGAATTTCAAGCTGAAACAAGTGTACGAACCTAAAATTGTACCATGTCGTAGAGTACCATTTCAATTAATGGATAAACTGAAATCAGAATTAGATAGAATGATTAAGGATGAAATTATCATCAAAATTGCAGAACCTAATACGGAATTTGTTCATCCAATAGTCATAGTAAAAAAACCTGATGATAGTTTACGTATATGTCTTGATCCTAAAAATCTGAATGAATCTTTGATAAGAGAGTATTATGAACTTCCTACGTTTGATGAGATTACTAGAGGTATGTGTGGGGCAAAAATATTTTCTACGTTAGATGCAAATAAAGGATTTTGGCAGATCGAATTATCCAATTCAGCTTCTAAATTAACTACTTTTGCCACACCTTTTGGAAGGTTCAGATTTTTGAGATTGCCATTTGGAGTGTCGAATGCACCAGAAATTTTCCACCGAACGTTCACAGAGATTTTTGAAGGTATAGAAGGTTTAAAAATATATATTGATGATATTATTATATTTGCTAAAAATATGATGGAACATGATGAAATTTCAGAAAAAGTGTTGGCTAGGGCTAGAGAATATGGTGTCAGATTCAATAAAAATAAATGTAAGTTGAGAGTAAAGGAAGTCAGGTATGTTGGTCATATTTTATCGGAAAAGGGTATCGAAGTAGATAATAATAAAGTAGAGGCAATTAAAAAAATTGAAGTTCCAAAGAATACAAAAGAACTGAGCAGATTTATGGGAATGGTGACCTATGTTGCTAAGTTTATTCCTAACTTGTCCAAACTCACAGTGAATTTGAGGAAATTGATGAAAAAAGATATATTGTGGGATTGGAATTCTATTCATCAAAGAGAATTTGATCACCTTAAAGAGTTACTTATCAACAGGCCAATTCTACAATATTACGATGGACATAAGCCCATTGTTCTTTCAGTTGATAGTTCTAAAGACGGTCTCGGAGCCGTAATATTACAAAATGATGCTCCACTGGCTTATGCATCTAAGAGTTTGACAGATACTCAACAAAAATATGCCCAAATAGAGAAAGAAATGTTGGGAATCGTATTTGGTTGCCAGAGATTTCACCAGTATTTGTATGGGAAGTCATTTTTAGTAGAAACAGATCATAAGCCACTGGAGGCTATTTTCAAGAAACCTCTTGATAAATGTCCACTTAGATTGCAAAGATAACTCTACAAAATTATGACTTTGTTGTTAAGTACAAACCTGGTGTTGAATTATACTTTGCTGATACATTATCAAGAGCTAGTTATGATGACCATAATTTTGATATCATTGAAAATGACCTGGAGGTTCAGGTGAATTTAATTGATTATAATAGTATCAGCCCACAAAAATTTGAAACAATGAGAATTGAAACAAACAATGATGTAGAGCTAGCAGAAGTGCTTAATTATATAAAAAATGGATGGCCTGTACATAAAAGAGACCTTAGTGATCTCGCAATGCCATATTGGAATGTTAGAGATGAACTTGTTGAGCAAAAGGGTGTAATATTCAAGGGCAATCAGATGGTTATTCCCAAGAAAATGAGACCAGATATAACTAACAAATTACATTATAATCACATGGGCATTGATAAAACTTTGTTGCGAGCAAAGGAATTAGTATATTGGCCTTTTATGTCTAAAGAAATATCAGATAAAGTGAAGAATTGTTCTACATGTTTAAGATTCATGAATAGTCATCAAAAAGAAGAACTGATCAATAAAGAAATACCACCTCTTCCTTGGCATACGGTAGCAGCTGATGTTTTCTGTCTAGATAATAAACAATATTTGCTAATTGTCGATACATACCCTAAATTTCCAGAAATACGATGTCTTTATTCGAATACGACTTGTGATAATGTCATTGATGCTACAAAATCTATTTTTACGATTCATGGTAAACCTAACACCTTGTATACAGATAATGCTCCACAATTTGTGAATTTCAAATTTCAACAGTTTCTGAAAGACTGGGAGATTATACATAGAACAAATTCACCTACGTATTCCCAATCTAATGGTTTCATAGAAAGGCATGTGCAAACAATCAAGAAATTGTTAAAAAAAGCTATTTATGACGGCAAAGACTTTTATTTAACATTACTAGAATACAGAAACACACCGATCAATCATGATATTCCATCTCCGGCACAACTTTTGTTTAACCGTACTCTTAGAGGTCACATACCTATGAAAGAATCATTATTGAAGTCTCGTGATTATAGTAAGAATTATAAGAGAATATTTGTCAATAGCCAACACAAACAGAAATCATATTATGATCAGAATGCTAAAAATTTACAGGATTTATTAGTGAACGATTCAGTAATGGTTCAATTTGATAATATATGGGAACCTGCGAAAGTTATAGAGGTAGATAAAAACAGACCAAGATCATATTTAATAAAACTTGAGAAAAATGGTAAAGTTTTTACTAGAAATAGAAGATTTCTGCGAAAAGTCAACCGAAATATTTCTTGTGATTCGTCAAATTTTGATTATGCTTTAGATATACCTTTGGATCATCATAGTAATTGTGAACAGAAGTTTGATAGTTCTGCGAATGAGGGCTTTTCTACTATAGAAAATGAGGATACAGAGGATAATATGAATTATGAAAATACCGATAGAAATAATGATAGTACAAGAAATGTTGAATTAACGATGAGGAAAATAGAGATAATATATCAGAAAATAATGCTAATGAGGTTAGTTCCGATTATCGTACAAATTCAGGTAGAATTGTAAGAAAACCTTTCCATCTAAATGACTTTATCTAATTTTATGTTTATCTTATGAGATATGTATTTTTGAGATAATTATAATAATTAACTATTGTTGAAGGGGAGATGTTGTAATGAATACTCAGTATATTCTGTAGCGATGGGATCGGGAAGAACAACAACATGCTTTTGTCATAATACATTTTGATGTAATGTCATGATTTTTAAATAAAGTCACATAACTGAATCTTATCCTAATTTATATTCAAATAACATAACACAGAGTACATCGTGAGAACCAAGTGAAATATGGTAAGCAATTTGTGTTCTTCCTAAATTTCTGAAGGCAATATGCCTCGGGGAACACCTCCCTTGGCAATGTGTTCCAGAGCCTCGCTGTTCGTTTGATGAACGAGTCTTTGAAATGAGATGTTCTGCAGGTCTCCAAAGTTACCACGAAGGGGTGCGAGGCCTCAACTCGACGGATCTCGCGGGGACTGTCAAGGGAGAAACAATCGTTGATATTTTAGAAGAGCATCGTCCATGGGAATATTTATAAATACAACTAGATCGCCAACTTTACCACGGTGTTCCCGAGAAGTGTGTGAGTTTGTGAGCGAGGCATCACCCACGAGACGTATTGCCCTTTTTTGGACAGATTCCAACTGTCTCAGGGTATGCTTGGGTGCTGCACTCCAAATATAGGAACAGTATTCCAGGACAGGTCGGATCAATGCCTTATAGATCATAAACGGCTGACTGGAAGTGAAATAGCTCCTGACTCGAAACAGAAAACCAAGTTTTTGGGATGCACTTTCAGCAATTGATCTCACGTGATTTTTTCAAGAAATGTTATTGCTGATAGTGATACCAAGCATCGAGATGGATGTCTTCAAAGGCATGTTACTCCTGACAAGCTCATGTTGTGCACAGTGAGATCGGCTTCTCTATAAAAAAGACATGCTTGTGTTTTGCTTGCATGAAATTTACCAAGTTATTGGATTCCCAATCGAGAATCTAGCGCGAGATTAAAACTTTTCCTTTGGAAGTGTCAAATTTGACCCAACCTGTACGAATGTGGAAACCGCATATCGATATCTATATCAATTTTAAAGTTACAAGGTGCTCTTCAAAAATTTGAATTTTTGAAAATTGGCTAACATTCTATTTTTCATCAAAAATTCTTCGTTTTCATGGAGACATTTTCAAAGTATTGTGTATGTCGTGAAAGTTGATCCTCAGGCACTTAAATCAGTCACCGTATACCTAAATGCAGAATAGAACTTTTCATTCAAGAAGAACAACCAATGATCCCGAACAAGATATAGAAAGGCGAATTTCAGTGCCTCAGGAACAATTTCCATCAAAAACTCATTGCTTTGCAGTTATTCATAAGAACAGACAAATTTTGCCAAAAAAATATCTGTAGAAACTTTCCAAAAATGCCCATTTTCGAAAAACACCTTGTAACTCCAAAACGAAGACAGATATGCGGATGCGGATCCCACCATTGAGTTTTTCATGAGAATCGACCCTTAGGCAACGACATCAGTTTTCTTCCATCTGGTTCGAAAATAAGACTTTCCCTTTAGAAGTTTCCAATTCGACCCACCTTGTACATATGGCCAAAGCAGAATCCTCTGCCGCAAGAATTTCCAAATCGACTCTGCAGGAGCTCTATCAAAGGGAAAAACAATTATTGTGTCTCAAACTCGGGATATTACCAGGAGAAGGTGGGATCCACTTTGTGTTTCCCAGTTTCTCGAACAATGCAAAAAGCCTGATAACTTCTCGTGCTATCCGAAATACCTTTGTCGCACAATCACCACAATGGATCCTGTGGAGCTGAAAGGGATACTGCACATTTAGCGAAATTAGTGTTCCTTTATTTTTCTTCTGGGAAATGTAAGTGCGGAAATAGTATAGAGTGGTGGAATACACCTACATGCGACAGTAGCGGTTCGTGATTTCGTGAAGTTATCAACGGAAATAGCTGGATTTGAATGTCTGCAAAAATAATATCAATTATGGAAATATTATTAATGGGGATTCTTTTTTTATGTTCTGGTCCACACGAAAAGGAATATCCTGTAAGGTTCAGAGAACATCGTGAGAACCAAGGGAAATGATGTAGGAATTGGTGTTCTCAAATTTCTGGAGGTAATAGGCCTTGGAGAACACCTCCTTTGGCAAAGTGTTCCAGAGCCTCACTGTTCGTTGGATTGACGAGTCTTTGGAAAGAGATGTTCTGCAGGTCTCCAAAGTGACCACGAAGGGGTGCGAAGCCTCAACTCGACGGGTTGATCTCACGGGGACTGCCAAGGGAGGAACAATAATTGTTGATTTTTCAGAATAGCATCGTCCATGGACATATCTATAGAATACAGCCAGATCGCCAACTTTTCGACGGTGTTCCAGAGAAGTGAGTGAGTTTGCGTGAGCGAGGCATCAACCATGATACGAATTGTCCTTTTTTGAACATAATCCAAAAGTTTCAGGGTATGTTCAGGTGCTGTACTCCAAATATGGAAACAGCATTCCAGGACAGGTTAGATCTGTGCCTTATAGATCATAAGCAGCTGACTGGAAATGAAATAGCTCCTGGTCCGAAACAGAAAACCAATTTTTTGGAATGCACATTCAGTAAATGATCCCACGTGATTTTTCCAAGAAAGAACCAGAATCAGATAATCCCATGTTAGTTGGGTCTGAAATGAATGTACACTTTCATGTCGAGCTAAAATCGACATTTACTTTTTAGAAATGGAAACATTTCTCGAAGATTTCCAGTTTCCATTGATAGCTATTTATACACTGTTAGTCATGTCAAGTCGACATTATATAGAAAACACTTGTATCAATAATATATTATAAAATTCGAATCACGCGTTGAGAGAAAATCTGTGATAATCAAAATCTAGTTGCCCGTTTATCTCTATACCTCTATATCTCGGAAACGAATCGTTCTCAGACATATGTTAAAATGAACTTTTCTTCTTATTTCGACCCATAATATTCTGTCTCGAAGTTTCGTGCAAGATAAATGAATTGATTATATACAGGGTGTTACGAAATGGTCTTTACATAAACCACATATTCCTCAGGCAAAAACAATTCGATACAAAGTTTCCGCAAGACGGCACTCAAGTTAGAATTTCCAAATCAATTTCGCTTCATTACTTCAAGAAATTAACTCAAATTCAGTACTTTGACATGGCCGTAAAACTTGATTTCTTCAGTATATAAAAATCTAAAATTTCTACGCCAAAAAAACGATTCGAATTGTGTAACTTGTTCACTACGAAAAAAGTACTCATGGTTTCGACGAATTTTGATTTTTTTATTTCAAAGCAATAGTCAACACGGAACGATTAGCAAATATTTCATGAAGATTGTTCAACATTTGTACCATTTCCACGTATACAGAAGATAAGGTTGAACAGCATGGGGATCTCGGAAACGGGGATATGAAGTCAGTTAAATAGGAAAAAAGTTGAGCATTCGGAGGCTCATATCAAGAGCCTTCGAAAATTGTTAAAATTATTTCTAGTTTTTTAGTTATATCGAAAAAAGTGAATTTTTGAAATATCTATTTTATTTTTTTTCTTCGTTATCATTGAAGATACAGAAACACTGAGAACACTTTTTCAGAGCAATTTTTGATGACGTTTAACGTGGTTATACCGATTTTTTGTTGCGACGTTTCGTATGCGTAAAACCATCATCAAATTTTGTTTTTTGAATACGGTTCTGATAATTTTTCCACAGATTCTGAAAGGTTTTTTATTCTGAATTCAACCATGTATTGTACAAGGTGATTCGAATGTGTTTCGACCTATTTCTATCCATCATCAATGTTTTTTCGAAGTACCAAAGAAAATGTGCCATCAGTTCCATTTATTTCTGATCATTCAGTGTCGAACATTGATGGATTAGTTATTAAATACTGAAAAGTAAATAAAAAATATTTCACTACATCATTCAATGCAGCGCTTAAAATTGTTGATGAATTCTCACACGAATTACTTTAACAACTCAACTTTGACAATACCTTCAGAAACATTCATCACAAATGTTCGAAATGATAACCATTATTCTCTGAACAAAGATATCCTCTCCTCACAGTTGCTTCTAAGACTGGGGTTATTCTATTGAATGCTTCGATGACACTGTCCTTTAGTTCTTCTTCATCATCAAAGGTATTTGCGTGCACAAAGTATTTGATATATCTCCTAAAAAAAATCCAGCTGTGTCAAATCAGGTGATCGCGATGGCCCAGGGGCTACAGAATAAGTACCAATTCATTTTTCTGGATAAAAACGCACGTACTTCTCTGGAATTATGTACCGGAGCGTCATCTTGTTGAAACCAACAGTTCTGAACTTCCGCAATCGGTTAATCATCCAGAGCTTCCTCAAGATGATTCTCAAGCAAATTTCTATAACGTTAGGAAGTCTGTGTTTCATGGTGAATAAAAGGACCAATAATTCGTGTACCAAATATTGTAACCCACATATTAAAACCTAAACGGTGTTGGTGTCTCGCTGTAATGTATAAATGTTAATTTTCTCGTAAACAATAATGTGTATTTTTTCTATCGAAGATACCATGATTAGTGACAATGCTCCCAACAGTCCACATGATTGTTCGCGGGAAATCTGCAAAATTTTGACATTTCCTGGTATACCACTTACAGAATGTCCTGCGCCTTTCGTCAACGCCTGCTTTTAGCGCTTCACGTATTTTGAATTTGTACGGATGGAATTTGTGTTTCCGCAAAATGAAATGGGTTGTTGATTGAAACCAGTTGATGAGGTATTAGTGTGTTGACTAATTTTTCTTCAAAATTAGTGGAACTGATGGCATTTCTCCTTTGGAATTTCGAAAAGACATTGATCATGGTTGGAAATAGGTCGAAACCTCGGTCGAAACACACATAAACCACCTTGTATAATACATGGTTGAATTCAGAATGAAACAACCTCTCAGAGTCTGTGAAAAAATTATCAAGACCGTATTGAAAAAACAAAAGTTGATGATGGTTCTACAAATACGAAACGTCGCATATAAAAATTGGTATCACCACGTTAAACGACATCAAAAGTTGCCTCGTGAAAGTATTTTTAGTTTTTTTGTATCCTAATAATAACAGAGACAAAAAATGAAATAGATATTCCAAAAATTCTCTTTTTTCGATATAACTAAAGAACTATAAATAATTTTGAAAATTCCCGAAGTCTCTTGATATGAGCGTCCGAATGCGCAACTTTTTTCCAATTCAATCGACTTCGTATCTCCTACCGTTTTCGAGATCTCCATGCTGTTCAACCTTATCTTGGACATACTGTATATATATGAAGTTCTACGCCCATAGAATGGTAATTATTATAATCATGATACATTTGTGTCATTGCTCAATACAGCTTCGTCAAAGTTATGAAGCAAAAACGATTTAGAAATAGTACCTGCAGAGCTGCCTAGCGCCCAAACTAAGCAATTTGGTACTGAGGTTAGTACTATAAGTATGCTTGTATAGAAATATTTTGGTCTAGGGAATATGTAGGAAGTTTCTGAACAGACCCTATGCATAATACCTTTTTAGGAACCTGTGTGGTTTCCGAAATACAACATCCTTTCTTAGTTGTATACCTGGTACAATAATTATTGCATCATCTTCAAACTAAATAGATTGATGCAATGAACCTCTGGTGCCCACACTCTCCATTCGTTTCGTCAAACTGGTTCTTCATATCATATAAACAATTCATTTCAGACGATGACGTGGGGTTCATATATTGAATGTTAGATGGCGTCATTAACTTTTTTCACCATCAGTTCTTCCAACCTTGATGCGGCTAAATCGCAAAATGCATTCCCTATCTTCATTGGAATAGGCGAGTGGACCAATGTTTTTTTTATTCCTCAAATGTTGATCTGGCTCTATTTCATAGATATTTCCATGGACGATGCTCTCCTGAAATATCAACAATTATTCTTTCCTTGGCAGTCCCTGCGAGATTAACCCGTCGAGTTGAGGCTTCCTTTTTCCCTTGGTTCTCACGATGTTCTCTGAACATTACAGGATATCCTTTTTGTGGGAACCAGAACATTAAAAAAATAGAATCATCACTCAAATACCTTTCTTTTCGGTTGTCTTTTTGGTGCTGAAATTATCAATAATGTCACGGTTATTTTCAAACAGATAAAAATTTACCGCGAGTTGAAACTGATGTCACGATTTCGTATGTAGGGGCAGACTATAGCACAGTTGTCATGTGTTGAGATACGATTGGGAATTTCATCATCAAAATCAATTGATCATCAATTAACACTAGAGGACATTTGAAGCAGAAAACGCTTCAACACCGCGCGCACGACTTGTGGGCGTGGTTTTGTCCCTTCTCAGCATTCAGCACAATGTTGCCCAGTCTCCAAAATTCTCATGAAATTTTGTTATGGAATTTGGTCCTGGGCCTTCCTGTGGGATAGGCAAATGTCACCTAAAGAAAGAACTCAGGAAATGGTAAGAAATTGAAGAGTCCTTCTACTGGAGAGCAACTCCAGGTCAACGACAAGCGAAAAGATTCATCAACCATTCGCAGATCCGAGCCAAAGAGCTACTCAGCCTCAGCAAACCAGAGCTACAGCTTACCACAGGACACGGCCCTCTGAGGTACCACCTCAAAAAGATGGGCCTGGCGGAGACTGATACTTGCCGTTTTTGTAACAATGCGACCGAAACCGCAGAACACATACTTTGCTCTTGTGAAGTATTAGTCCGTCAAAGGCTGAACCACCTAGAACAGGTCCATATCACCCCTGCTGAAGTGGAAAATTCAACCGTCAGGAAAATTGTAAGCTTCATCAGAAGTCTAGGGTT
This sequence comes from Phaedon cochleariae, assembly GCA_918026855.4. Lineage (NCBI taxonomy): Eukaryota > Metazoa > Arthropoda > Insecta > Coleoptera > Chrysomelidae > Phaedon > Phaedon cochleariae. Next base: position 3,098,617 of record OU896723.1, on the reverse strand, counting down.
AGAGGACCAAAACTAGATAGGGGTAATCACGATAGATCTTCTAGGTCGCAGTGATCGAGAGGTCTCCCAGCCTATACGACCCATCTACAATCTACAATCTACAATCTACAATCTACAATCTACAATCTACAATCTACAATCTACAATCTACAATCTACAATCTACAATCTATCTATCTATCAAAAAGTTGGATAACAGACGATCTAAAACAGGAAGGCAGACAATTGAAATATTTATATTGGGAAGCAAAAAATAAAAATGATGACGCATTGTTCAATCGATATCGTGAAAATAAAAAACAACACAAAAAGAACTTGAAAAACTCGAAGTGTATGTATTACCAAAATAAAATTACACAATTAGACAACATTTATGATAAACAGAAACAAATATGGAAATTGGTCAACAGTAAACGAGGAAAAAGTCAAAAACACATTTATACACATGAAATCAATACCAATAACGGAATCATAACAGATCCTGAAGAAATTGCAAACTCCTTCGCGCAATATTTCTCCGGTACTGTTTCGGAAAATATCACCAGATACTTCGAAAACATATCATCCCATCATATGACTGATTCATTCGGATTGCAAACTTATTTTTTTCATCCAATCACCAGTGACGATGTGTTTGAAGCTATCAAGCAATTAAAAAACAAGAGTTCAGTTGGTATGGATTGCTTTTCCACAAACATAATCAAAACAATTGCCCAACATATTGCACAGCCTTTGTCTTTCATCATAAATCTCTCTGTTACTACCTAGACATTTCCTGACTTACTGAAAATGGGAAAGATTATTCCTGTTTTCAAGAATGGTGATCGCTTGGAAATCAATAATTATAGGCCAATTACTATACCGAGCGTTTTATGCAAAGTAATTGAGAAATGCATATATATAACCAACTTACCCCATTTCTGATGAAGTATAATATAATAACCGAATGTCAAAATGGATTTTATCCGGGTAGATCGACAGAAAGTGCAACAACTAATTTCATGGAATTTATCCATAGCCAGCTGGATGAAGGGAAGTATGTTGCTGCACTTTTTTTCGATCTATCTAAAGCGTTTGACGCTATTGACCTCAATATTCTACAGGAAAAACTTCATGTTTTGGGCATAAGAGGAGTATTTTTGTCTTGGATAATATCATATATCCGATATAGGAAAATAATTGTTCAGATAGAACAAACTACATCTCAAATTTTTGATGTCGACCTTGGTGTCCCACAAGGGTCGGTTTTAGGACCCTTGATATTTTCACTTTTCATCAATGATATTTCAAAATTCATTGATGCGGGTTGTTTAGTACTATTTGCCGATGACACATCTATCGCGGAGGCAGCAGACAGTACCGTGGAACTCGAAAATAAAATAAATTCAACTGCCAACAGGTTTGTTACTTGGTGTCATAATAACAGGCTGATGATTAATGCCGAAAAGACAGTACTTATTGAGTTTTATGGAAGAAAGATAGGGACAACACTTGACGTTTTTGTTAACGATACGCGTATCACTTCTTCTGAATCTACCAAATTTTTAGGAACATTTGTCGATAATAATATCAGCTGGAAAACGCATGTGAACTCAGTCTGTAAAAAACTGAGCTCAAACTTCTATGCAATGTTTCAATTGAAAAATATACTTGACAAAAATGCCCTTATTGACGTGTACGTGATACATTCTATTATATCTTACAACATCATTTTATGGGGAAGTGGCACCCACATTGACAGAGTATTCATAGCTCAAAAGCGTGTTATACGACTTATATTCAATTTAAAACGAACCGATTCATGTAGACCCAAATTCAAGGAGTTCGAAATACTTACAACACCATGTATCTACATATATCACTGTGTTGTATATATAAAAAAAATGCAATGTAAGTTACAAACAAACTCTCAGTTCCACAGATATCCAACAAGAAGTGGTGACTTGCTCAGAACAAAAAAACACAGAACAACTTTATCGAAAAATCACCTTCATTTTCTGGTATAAGGTATTTCAACTGTCTGCCTACCGAAATTAAAACAATAACTTCACTCCACCTTTTCAAAAGAAGAGTCAAGACATTACTAGCCTCAGAGGGTTTTCATTCAACCGATGAATTCCTCAATTATGAATTTTAAAATGTTTTTATTGTTTGTGATCTTGTGTTATATAATGTTCCCACTTTATACCTTTCTCAAATTTTTTTTTACATATTATCTACAAAAGTGAACGTTTCATATATGTTATACCTATATTGTATCTTGTATTGATACCTATATAAATTTGTATGACATATCCTATATCATTGTACAGTGATCTATTTGGGATGAATAAAATATTGTATTGTATTGTATGGAGTATAAGAGATATTTGGATATGCTGGTTGTTCGAAAGAGTCAAGAATGAACTATAATATCAAGGGTTCCTCATATCATGTTTCATCCAACGTCATGATTCTCACATCTTTTGATAACTAGATTATAAATGGTGACTTGACAACTTTGCTTCGTGAGTGGGAATGGGACAATATTTAACCAATAACGAAACAGCATGAAAGCTGACGTCATAATTTATTCGACGTATTGCCAAATAGTGGCCATGATGGTATGTTTGAAATGAGCTCCAAAATTCAACAATTTCGAACAACGCACACACTCAAAAAAAAAATACATAAAAGAAGTATGAAAAGTGTTGCAAAAATTGATTTAGGTCCCTAACGACACAGTGAAGTACTTGAATGCCAATAATTTATTTAAGTCCACTCGCCCATTTGGTCAAAATTGTCAGTCACATTGATGCCTGCAGTAATTTTGGTTCGGCATCAGACTAAACTTAGCAAGATTCACCCACGCTATGTAATGTTAATTAGGCGGAAATCAAGGAATTGTATAATCGGAAAGGATTGAAGTGCGTATACCAGAGTTTTATTTCATCAATCTAAATAGCTTCATGAAACTATCTAGGTCACCCTTTTTCATATGCTCCAAGTGGAAGAGCTCCCCGACAAGCTCAACGCTTATTTTCAATCAGTCAAAACGTCATTCAATTAGGAAAAATTTGTGGCGGCGACGGCAAAGCCACATAATCCTCTGGAATAGCGAATTACCTCGCTGATCCTGCTGATCCTGCTGATCCTGTGAGTTATCTAACGGAAAATCTGCGGACCCGAATATACCGTTCGCTAGGGCTCTTATCTGATTTCCTTAAAAAGGGTACTTGGAGCCCTATTTTACGTAGGCGTCATTCAGGGGAGGTAGGAGGGACCAAAAATTGATTCTACTCAAAACCTTTCTATCACCACATAATGATATACATCAATATTTCACCAGTAGGGACTGAGAATTGGAAACATCCCAACTTCTTTATCGCTACTGTCCCTATTCCTACTAATAATATAAATGTGAATGTAAGTTTGTGGACAAAGGAAAAATCAAATGATGTTGTTACTTTTGAATATAAAAGCAGCAGCGTTGAAAATATTTTAGGTCGATAGAACATAACTAATTATTCAAGAAATCAAATTTCCAGTATAATCCTACATTGAGTTCTCCAGAAAAGCCTAATGTGCCATCCACCGTGAATCAGCCTGTATAATCCACCATCGACACAACTGTGTGAGCATTAGCCACTATAGTAAATCATCATAAAAAGTGAGCCAAGAGAAGAAAATGTTATCCTAATTGGAAGAATTGATATTGCACCTGAGCCACCAAACTCTCTCTTGCTCCACCCTGTATATAGGTTAACGGGATCAACTCTGAACAAATAAGGCTACGATGCCTCATATGTTATCTTCACATTGATAACTATATACAATAGGAATTATGTTAACGACAAGGATACCCATACATATATTCGTATTCAATGGATGAAATAAACCAATTCTAATCAAACGAATCTCTCTACCTTGTATAGGTTGGGATGTCTCATATGTTATCTTCATATTGACAATAGCCTACAAATTATGTTAACGACAAGGATACCCATTCGTATTCAATGGATGAAATAAACCCATTCTAATCAAACGAATCTCCAAGGATTGCGAACCCAAATCTCGATTTCGCTGGATTCAATGCGGGCTAAAAATTAGCTGAAGTGGGTAATTCGGTTTTCATAGCAGTGCGAAATTCCAGTCACGTGTTCTAACTTAAGCTTGTGCCACAATTACAGCGCTCTTTTCGTTCTCCTCAAAGCGAATCCACGAGTGAAACGATAGATGAATCGTGATGCAGGAAATTAAATTGAACCCACACAAGGTTCCGTGTATATACAAACAGTTTCCATCAATAATTGTTTGATATGTATTCTATTTATCGTTTATGAATAGGCCAATCATTTCATTCTCGAAACATCCAAGACTTCAAAATCTTCAATCTATTCAAATCTTGTGTATCGAACGATAGGCATTTTTTATATGGACATAGTCATCATAGAGATGTATAGAAATTCAACTGGTGGGCTCACTCTTCAATTGTTTCGTCAACTCTCGATATGGAACAATAGCAAGCGAGTTTTGGACGTAGGGTTCAGGTATCTGCGATAGAGGCGCCATAATCGGAAAATCGTTCAAAACCTTGGTTCTGTGAGGAATGAATCTACTTCCATCATTGTTCTGTGGTCGAATAAATACTGTAGGTACTCAACATTTTCATTCAAATTTCAAACTGAAATAGAAACAAGACGTCTTTTTTGTAGCTTCACTTCTTTCATGACATGAACCTATTCAAAGCATGAAATCTAATGAATTTCCTCTTTGAAGAACCAGAACAAAGAATGTATCAACTATTGAAATATACCAATATCGACAATCATAATAGGCAGATATGGTTACTGGTACTCACCTTAGAATTTATTCACACCAGTTCACGCTTATATATCAAATCACTGAAATAATACTGTTGTAGAACAGAGATTTCCTTTTTTCTATGGTGGATTAGGTATTATACACAAAATTTAGAAACTACGGAACACGTCCCCAACGAACACTTGACCCCAATCTCAGAAATAACCATTTTTCCAGCTCAAGAATATTTTTGACATATTGACGTTTCGATCCTTTGATCAGGAATCAGTTCACTGCTCTGATCCAAATCATATACGAATCCAAATATTTATCGGTCGGTAATATGTTTCCTGTAAATATGGATTGTAACCAGGATGAGCTTAGCGGGATTTACCCACGTCAAGTATGTTTATCAAAGGTTCATCAGAGTAGGTGTCATCAAGAAACTTGCAAAAGACCTTCAATAGGGAGCAAGCGCACCAGTTAAATTTCTATACATCTCTCTATATACGATGAAATATCAATCTATTTAGTTTCAGATCGTTCAGTCTACTGAATAGTGAAATGATTGATTATAGTGTCGATGATATAATGATCATGATATCTGCTTCAAGTAGCTTTTTCACTATACCCACGTATTGAGATTTCTTTTAACATTGAGTTATCAACGTATTTCCGTATTCCTATAGCTCGCAGTTATTTTCCGTTTCGAATTATTATTTCGAACTATTCATGAAACAGATAGATTAACTGATAAGTCTAGTGACACTCGGGTCATTTTTCAAATATCGAACGATTAAAATATTATAAAGTCACACTACTTCTCATCCGGCAATTCGCGCCATTGCATGCAGATGGCGTTGCAGAGACTGGCCGAGATTTCGCCGCTGAACGTCTGTCGGAGGTATATAAGTACTATGACATGTGAAAGAATGATTAATTTAACTTGGAAAAAATCTCAACAGTAAGTAGCGACTAGATTACTCAGCTAGTGTTCAATATCAATCTAAAATGATGAGTGGATAACTCCTTATTAGCACCTGAACACATAGCAGTACGTCAATTTGAACAATGCAGGAGCCATTTGACATCCACCATAGAGTAATAAATTAATTCAATCGATTTCCGGTGGATCCGACACTGCTTATAGTGTTAAATCTAATCTGTACTATTATATTCCCAACTCTCAACCTTTGTGACTATGTAATATTCGGTTATTGAATTCCACTCTAGAGTGATGATATTAACACTAGCTTGGGTCTTGAGTAGAATGTTCACTTTCGAAATTGTTTGTTTCAACTCTATTTTTGTGTTCATTCAATATATTCAGAGAAATAGATATAGAGTGAGTTTCAATGTGCTTGCATTGGAAATTGACACTAATTGAATTGAAAAAATCATACTATAATTTACTAAACTATAGAGTCGAATCATTTACTCTAGAGCTTAGTGGTCCTCCTGGGAACAGGTATAGTGTTAAATTTCACTCTATTTTTTTTACTGTGCGGGAAGTAGCAATATACCTTCTAGGAAGAAGGTTCAAAAGGCGGAGTTTGGTTATATTTTGTTTAGGTAAAATACTATTTCTTCTTATGCATATGCAGGAAGGATATTCTCTTACCCCAACCCTCCGGCGAACAGAGTATATAACGGCTGAAAATGAAGATATACGATGTTACGCTGTTTGAAGACTAGGCATTTCAGGGATATTCTGTAATGTTCGGAGAACATCGTGAGAACCAAGGGAAGTAAGGTAGAAATTGGTGTTCTTCTTGAATTTCTGGAGGTTATATGCCACTGGGAACACTTCCTATGGCAATGTGTTGCAGAGCCTCGATGTTCGTTGGATAAACATTTCTTTGAAAAGAGATGTGCAGGTTTCCAAAGTGACCACGAAGGAGTGCGAAGCCTCAACTCGACGGATTAATATCGCGGGGACTGCCAAAGGAGAACGCCAACAGATACATAACATTGCAATAAATCGTAGTGGATATAGAAAAAAATGCACAAGAATTGAAGTAGTTTCTGATAATCATTCTTCTCATTGAACGCGCCTTTATGAAATCATTCGCATGGTAAAAAAAAAGTAGTTGATTTTTCATGGCAACTATTAATTGGGAATTAGCAACGTTATATCAAATCCTCTTCACTGTTGTGAGGTGTGAATCCTCATAATCCAAGATAGAATTGTGGGAATAATAATATATGCAAACAAAAGAGTTGCAGCAATATTATTTCAATGTAGTCCCACCCTGTATGAAACACTCCTGAATGAAATTTTGGAATGAGTTCATTTCAATTGCATTAGGCATGGAGAGTTGAAGTGAAGTTTGGCAGGCTCATTTAGGGACACCCTACAAGAAATTCGAAAGATTCGTGGTTTTGAACAAACAAGTTCTTTCAGAGGATCTGTCTCGTTCGGCAACAAGTACTCTATGATGAATATTATTGAATGAGGCGGTTTTGAGACAGGTTGATGAATCAGTAATGAAGATAGGTTTCAATTACTCATCAGAGGACACCTTGTTCACACTACTGACAACAGATGTCGACGATACTGATGAAGATACACGAGAACTGTTTCATTCGAACCGGACTCCTCGCCAAGCTTCCATCTTATGGCATGCCTCCCCAGTTATGTTATCTGCTAGCTAGTTTTCTCTCAAACAGGTCTCTCCATGTAGTGGTCGACAAAGTTTCATCTGACTCTCTTATCAAAAATGCTGGTGTTCCGCAAGGATCAATTCTAGCACCAACACTATCTCTACTCCTTATCAACGATTTGTTGAAAGCAACTTCATATGTCCAGTACACATGCTTCGCGAATGATAGTACCCTCCAAAAGGCCTCCTCCCCCAATACCAGTTAGGCAAATCAGAAACAAACGGGGGAGAAATGTTGACAACAAAAATATGGACTTGGCAACTATTCTCGAATGGGGATCCGATAACTTGGTAGATTTCAATGCAAACAATACACAAGAATGCCTTTTCTCTAGAAAAGCCGATTCCACTGTGCCCAACATAAGCTTGTCAGGAATGGTTACTCCTGACCTTTAAAGACATCCATTTCGATGCTCGGTATTACTATCAGCACTAACATTTCTTGGGAAACCGTTCAGGAAGAAGTCGACGATGACGTTCTGTTTCTCTGCAGAACCTTCAGACAGCGGGAAACGTTCCAGATGTAAAACGAGAATGTTGTGGAACTTGTTGATCGAGTTGAAAAGGAATATTCTCAGATAAGTTATGAACATACAAAAATGGATATATATTTATATAAAGCAATACATTGAGAATTCGCATTCTCTATGCTATACTCTTTTCCAGTTTATTCAATAGAATACAACTACTTTCCTGGCTTTATGCCACGACGAACATTGAATTATATCTATTGAACACACACGATAAGAGTTTGAGAATAAAATATAAAAATTTCTGAAATTGAGAATTTGCATTCTCCTTCAGACAAAAATATATATATGCACACATCATTCAGAATATTCAACAGAAAACAACTACTTTCCTGGCTATTTGCTACGTCGAACATTGAATTATATCTGATAAACATTCAAAAGGAGAACATGGAAAATAAAAAATAAAATCCTCCGGAATTGAGAATTGACATTCTTCTTCAAATCGGATTAATAATATGATGTATAATGATATAGAAATATAACTCACCAATATATTCAGCATTGAAATGAAAATTGAAATGTATAGGAGAAGTATACTGGTATAAACTTGATGAGCTTGAAAACTTACAAAGATAATCATTTATTCAACCATTTATTCAATATCAATCTATTCTTCTTAACATAATTATAGACGTTCATATTCTTAACGAATTTTTAACAATATTGAATCACGATTGAACGACGTTCATGTAAACTAAAAGTTATTGATATGTGAGTTTCAAACGTTGAAATGAACAATAATTGCTTGAAACAATCAACGTTTTGCTTCAACGTTTGATGGTGGTTGAAGATCAACACAATGTAATGAAATGTCGAAAATAAAACGAAATTTCAACATTGAAGTTTTCAAGCAATAACGTTATTTCCATGACTTCCACCGTAATTCAACATTTCAACAACGAGTATGTGTTTACAGGGTAGCAATACCATTTATCTTTTTGTCGTCAACCTCGAGATATATTATGTCGAACAATTCTTCACTAAATCTCGTTCATCTATACAACGGCAGAGCTTCAGAGGTATTTGCCAAAGAAAGTATTCCCAAGATCTCATAACGTCTAAAAGTTGAAAAAAATGCAATACCAATCATCATTTCGCAACTTCCAAGAGGCTTGAGAAGTTCAATGTCAACAAACTTTGCTTTTCAATATAGCCAAACTAATGTAGATTAACGACAAACAAATTTCTTGTTCAAATTTCAAATGTATTAATAGTTCAATACTAACCTAATGATTTTAGATACAATAAAGGAACATATAAGTTCAATATTAACTAATATTTCTTGATATTAACTGTTCAGAAGTTTATAATTGAAATACATTCATCAATGATTAAATTATATTAATCCAAATATAATATAATGGATATTATTATTCAAGTATATATATCTCACAGTTACTTAAATATCATCATATATGATAGGAAATGTGTGATTTGATTAATTAATTGTTAATTAATCAAATTTAGTGAATAATGTTCTGTAAGTATTGATATATAATAGATATCCAAAATGTAGTAGAAGAAGGCTCTTTCAGTTCGTCAGGAGATAACATGTTTGGAAATGTAATAAAAAAAGCAATTGACTGACAGGAAAAAAAAATTAAGAATAACCTTGCACATATAAAAATGTCAATATATTATCAATGCTTTACTACCAATTCAATCAATTTATAATTCTATCATTCCATCACATTTGGTGAGACAATAATTGATGATAATAAACTAGTATACTTTATGTGGAATATACAGGATTATTCACGTTATTCAACACGAAACATTACATTATGGATAGAGCGGCACATTTTGAAAATATTCTCATGCTGTACAGTGTGTGCCGAAAACACGAAATATACAAGGTTGATGCTATTTTTTTAATGGAATGCCCTGTATATTATTGTATTCATTAATTTCGCATGAAGAGCTGCTTTTTCAAATGCATCAAACTCAGGGTCTAGCAAGAATCATCACAGAGATATAGAGTGTTCAAAGTCGAGATTTTTTTAACTTTAGGAATTTTTGTGCATCAGGAACTATTCATTATTGGTCAAAGCACACCCCAAGTATGATGTATTGATAGAATCAGCTCTTCAGAAAAAATCTGGAAATAATATAAAGAGCATTCCATTTGGAATATAGCATCTTCCATACATTTCGTGTTTTTGGCACACCCTGTTGCATGATGATATTTTTTAAATGTAGCGCTGATAGGTCCCTGATCATCTAGAGGAAGAAACTTCCAATAATTTTAATGACAGCACAGTGCTTCGTATCGTATAACGTGAATTACCCTGTATATTAGATACTCACCCTTCCATAATTTTCAATTTCTTTCCTAATTAGGTTTTCGCATTGAACTGACCATGCATATCTGAAGAATTCAGTGGAATAATTTCCTTTCTTCATCTGTATTACCCAGCAAACATTGAACTAGCGGGAGAAGTCCGGCCTAGTGCAGGCTAGTCTGGGAAAGTGACGATGCCAGGGTATTGGTAATGGGCCGATGATTTTCCTATGTCAAGTAACCATCAGTTAGAAATACGATGATGGCCTTGTGATGGTATGATGCCTGGATCTAATTGAATACTAACGAGATCTGGCCCTTTGCTGGCCAATTTCATGTTCGCTACTCGTCTCCCTGGTGGATGTTCTGGGAACGTCTACATCAACAATCAGCTGATCAATATTATATGTGACAAAGATGACTGACTCTCGTGAATGGTGATCGCGTACTAGTTTGTTTATGTCGAATTAATGTGGTCCTCTTTCTCCTTAGTGGTAATTTATGATGGCAGAAGTATTATCAATCGATGATAATGAAAGACGGATTCTTCAATTATGATAATATTCAGTGAGTATCAATCTACCTACATAGTGTTTCGAATTTCAGCTACAGAAACAACCTGTGCCAAGAAAATAATGAGCATTGAAAAGCTCCATGTTATCACGTCATCAGACTATATTATCAAGTTATAAACTCATGCAACTCATAGGCCACTATAATATACAGGGTCGCTGATATGTATGGAAACAGGTGAATATCTCGGCAATCTGTTGTTAGATTTTTTCGAATTAATGTTCAGTGTGATTTCGAAACGTGGCGGATTTGAAAATGTTATAGCCCTGTTGCCACTTTTTCAGTTATTCCGGATTTTTAGTAACTTCCTTATTTTGAATGAAACACCCTGTACTTTATTGGATTTCCAGATTCTCCTTGAAGAGCTGATTCCATCGATCTATCACACTTGGGGTCGAGCGGAAATGATTACATAGGTATAGGGTGTTCAAATCTAGGTTTTCCAACTTCAAGATTTTTTTGTGTAGAAACTATCCATTATCGATCAAAACCGCTTCAATGTTCCTATCTTCACTTTTGATTTACCATCTACTGACTATTTAATTGGAACAGATACAGAGGGTGATCAGAATTCTGAATCTTGAATCACCTTGTATTTGTTTCAGTTAAATGTCAGTAGATAGTAAATCAAAAGTAAAGATTAAAACATTTGAGCGGTTCTGATCGATAATGAATAGTTTCGACACAAAAAATCCTAAAGTTGAAAAATCTAGATTTTAAACAGCCTATACCTATGTATTCATTCTCGCTAGACCCCAAGTGGAATAGATCGATGGAATTAGCTCTTCAAGGAGAATCTGTGAATTCAATAAATTACAGGGTGTTCCATTCAAAATAAGGAAGTTAATAAAAAATCCGGTATAACTGAAAAAGTGGCAACATTGGCTATAACATTTTCAAATCTGCCACATTTTGAAATCACACAGTACACAAATTCGAAAAAATCCAACAACAGGTTACCGAGATATTCACCTGTTTCCATACATATCAGCGACCCTGTATAACTAATGATGCATTGTATATATCAGAAGTACCTCACAACGAAGAATCATCTTTGAAGGAATGCTACCCAATGAGATGTAGATACCACATACCAACCAGTAAGCAGTCACTCCGAGAAGTTTCATCGTTGAAGAATAGAGATATGTACTGAAAAATGATAAATAATAGCAACAGTAGCTTCACGTCATCATAATTCCACTGTTCGATGCGAATTACATCGAAAGAAATTGTATTGAGCATGCTGATAAAATAAAATGAAAACAAAGTATATACTCACCCGTACGTTCATTTATCTAGTAGGTGTATAACAGAAAATACAAACATCTATTTTACATTTCATTGAATGCAGCGTATCCGCGACAGTAATGGCCTCATCATCACAAAGTATCAACTGAAATGGCCTCTGATGGACTCGACAGCATCAAGCTCGTTCGACAGATACTCGAAATGTGATTGGTGCAAATTGAACCCGTGATGTGAATATTCGTTGAAAAATACCTCCGATTCATTAACTTCTAAAAATTGCATATAACTGAGAGAATTAAAAAACACAAAATCAAAGTTGTGTAGATAATTTTGTGTTTTCTAACCCTCTCATCACTATACACTCCACTTAGAGAGACGTATGGACTTCTACATAAGATTAGTAAGTTATAACTGTTGAAAAATCAATGCTAATGGTGAAAATGCAAAATTGCCATGAGTTAATAATCAACAAATTATTCAAATATCAAACAGGATTAATTATAACAAAGAGATGAGTTGGTAACAAATCGTTTGTTTATTGTGAAGGACTGTTTTCAGAAGGCTTGGGTAATATCTAATGATATTTCATCGAATATCTGTGAACATCAAATAAATATCGTTAATATTGAACTAACAAGGCCTTAATAAATCGATTCGTTGATAACAAAAAATGTTTTCTATCAGTGAAGAAGGTCAGTTAAGATTTTCGAAGCAAGATAGCATGGAAGCAATAACGCAAATTCATAATAGCCAACTAGATTTAATAGAAGAAGCTCCACCAGTTTCAATGACTCTACCCATATGAATATTGAAATTTGGAAATTTGCATTTGAATTGTGCGCTGTTGTTAGACTACTGGACAAACATGCTGAATTTGAATAAAAGTCCTATAGCTCTCTAGTGCGAATTACAGGATAATAAGTAGATTCGTGAAAACTTGGATATACACCCACAGGCAAAATATACACGGTATCCCTAAAAGTTATGTACAACATAAAAGCAAATATAGTCCTGAGGTGAAAATGAGTCGATTTGAAGCAACTTGCCTCATTGAAAAGGATTATATTCAGATAAATTATAAACATGAAGAGATGGATATACAAAGTGTTTTTGAAATAAGTGCACATATTCAGCGCATCAATATGATACAGTCTAAGGAATATATACCTGAATATTTACAGGTATTTTTTGTCTGATGATGGCCGTTGTGCCGAAACCGGTAACATGTTTTTGACGATATAGATGTTATATAAATGTGTGGTCGACTGACTTTGAGTCTTTTGTTTTTTCTTTTGTAAGGAATATTCTCATGATATCAGATTCTTTTTAATTCTTCTGATCAACGCGAAATTTCATCTCAAAAATTGAACGAAATAGGAGAAAAAAAAATCGAGTACGCCACTTTAAAACAATTTAAATGATTGAACTCTGCGTGATTGTGCCTACCGCATGGGTATTCGAACAGAGAGGTGACGTCAGATTTGCTACAGTGTAGAACTTTGGGTGGGAGAAGGGTCCTAACCTCAAATTTTATTTTGATCCCCCGAATTTTTTTATCAGTGTCATTCGATAGAACACGTCGAGCTTTCCCAGTGTTTGAAATATTTGCACTTATTTCAATACCACCCTGTATATACAGGGTGTTTCCTAACTATACGGTTCCTAACTGCAGGGGATGATTTGTGAGGTCATTTTAAGAAGAAAAGTTCCACTGAACATATGTCCGGAGTCGCTTCGTTTCTGAGAAACAGGGCGTTGAAATTAAAGAAAAAAAACGGTTATTATAAAATATCATGAATATCCTGGAACCGATTTGGTTGAAATTTGATACTTTTATCTGTCCAATTTTCTATCATTTCAGCATATCAAGTGTCAATTGAATTCTTGGCGGAAATACTGAAAAAACTCATTTCTCAAATGCAGGTGTTCATGATATGCAATACAGTGGCTTTGATTTTTTTTCTCGAAAACGAAGCTGGATATGAAGAAAATGCTTGACACCATGGAGATGTATTTTGAGTTGCTCAATCTAAAAACAATTTGAATTTACCAAAAAATGTCAGTGGCGTATTTTTTTTTCACAATATTGTTGGCTGTGGTGCCCACTGAGACGCCACTGGCCCCAATAATTTCAATCTAAATAGAGCTCAATGAGCGCCTCAGTAGTTCAAATGGAAGTAACCAATTCCAACCAAATCGGTTCTAGGATATTGTCACGAAAGGATATTTTCCAAATTATTCTCAAATATTACCACTACTAATATTATCATTTCACTGTTCTAATTTAGCGAGTTTGTTATATTTCCCAGCAATTCAACTGTCCTCATTCGTGACAAAACATTTTCCAATAAAATGAACATTGGAGGTGATCGATCGGAATCCACGTACCAAGAGGGACTTGACTTTCCCAATTGGGACATCCCCAAGTTTCTGTGTTAGATTATTGTAAGTATCATTTTCATTATCCATTAAATCTTCAACCAAATGCCTCTTCAAGGAATGTCAAAATTGTAATTTATCATTAATAAATCCGTATTTGTTTTTGTTGTTCAAATTTAAGTCCGTTTTATTGAGTATCAACCCTCAGCAAATCCCAATTAACTAGTAAAGGAAATAAGTCACATTCGTGACAATATTCGTGATATTTTATATTACCGTTTTTTTTCCTTTAATTTCAACGCCCTGTATCTCAGAAACGAAGCCACTCCGGATATATGTTAATAGGAACTTTTCTTCCTAAAATGACCTAACAAATCACCACCTGCAGTTAGGAACCATAGTTAGGAAACACCCTGTATCGAGAAATAAATTGAGAATTTGCTTTCTCTATATGATGAAAATATCGACTCTTTCTCGGTTCATTTAACAGAAAACAACTACTTTTCTGGCTATATGCCACGACGAACATTGAATTATATCTATTGCGCACACATGATCAGATTTTTGAAACAAAATCTTTTCGAAGTTGAGAATTTGAATTCTACTTCAGATGAAAATATGTATGCATACAATATCATCCTGAATATTCAACAGAATACAACTACTAACTATTTTCCTAGCTATTTGTCACGTCGAACATTGAATTATATCTATTGAACACGATATAATAGAGTGAATTAACTCAGCATCACCATGGATTGCACATTAGATTTAGAGTGGGGCCTTCGGGCTATCTGCCTCCACACCGCGACCTTTTCAGATCTATTGTGTCTGCCCTCAAAATCGTTTAGAGTTCTTTGGCTAGGCCTGCCTCCTCTATGGGACTCCATAGGCTAGCTTCCAGATCCCCTGTGTAACTTTGGGCTCTTGGTTTTTTCTCACCCAGCGTAAGGAACCTCAGTCTTCTTTTTCCCCTAACAGTGGAAACGTATGTGTACTGCTGTTTCTTCCTCTTCCTGACAGAACCTGCACAGCAGTTTTTCAATCAGACTTATCGTACTCATGTGTTTGTTGAGCCTACAATGCCCTGTGAGAAGTCCCACAAGTATTCTAGTTGAACTTCGTTTCTACCTCAGTAGATATTCTGTGAATGTTGGCAATCGTTTTTTGATAAACTCTTTTGCCTGTCTCATTCCTGGCGAGTTGTTCCACCATTCTTGAGATTTGGTTTGCATCCATGATTTCATACTTTTGCTCTTTAAAGCTTTCGCAGTACCACGAAAGAGTTCTGGGCCATTCAGAACTTTGTTTGCTCCTGATCGGGCAAGTGAGTCTACCTCTTATTCATTGCCCTTGTACCCTGTATGTGCAGGTACCCATGCTAGGGTCAGTCTGTTCTGACCGCTCAGTTCATATAGGAATTCTGAGCAGTACCAAACCAGCTTTGAGATTAATTGCACTGAGTTGACTGTCCTGACTGCCGTCTAGCTATCCGAATATGCATTGCAATGGTTTTCCCTTCAAACTCTTGCCTGATCAATTTTCCCACGCAATGATGTATTGCAATAATTTCTTCCTGAAACACCGTCGCGTATTTGCTTAAGATCAGTGAGATTCTTCTCTTTTGCTTGGCCTCATAAAAACCAGTTCCTGATGACCCTTCCTCGGTATTGGAGCCGTCCGTATAGACACATTGCTATCTATATTAATAGGAGGTCATTCCTTCCATGCCTCCTTGTCCGTTATTCACACTCATTCTAAGAGTTTTTTCAAAGCTGTATTTTGGAATTATTCTTGTAGTATTTGCCGTGCGTGTTACTTATGGGTAACTGACCCCTGGACAATCTACTCACGACTGCTCTGGCTTCGCCTTGAATGTAAATTTGTAGTGGTGGCCAGTTCAAGAGGACCTCTGAAGCGGCTGTTGGAGTGGTTTTCATCCCAGAATGGGATTTTCTGATTGCAGTTAACAATGACTCAGAACCTATTTGAACTCCATGTCATCGATTATCAACATCTAGAAATTGATATCACCTTTCACTACCCTGTTCATTAGCACTCACTCACAACTTTGAAAACAAATAACAAACAAGAAGCAGACCTCGCAGATATAGTCAATATAGAATATGTTCTTCTTGATCTTCAAATACAGATTTCAACTTCTTATTGAGTGATTGCCTCAAAGTTTCGAAGAGCGAATAGTTGCCTCTGGAGTTCATTTCAAAGATTAAGAATTGTATCTTGTTTCGAGAAGAGCATATTGATGTGAATGAAAAGTAATCTATCGAAATTCGATTATATAAAAATCATATCCACACATGATGATTTAATGAAGGGAAGTGAAACAATGGGTTGCGTGCAAGAACTGTCAGATGACCGACGCTGGAGTCAAGATATTGAAACACAAACGTCACTTTACTTATTTGTTTACAAGTGATTGAAATAGTTTTTCACAATTATTTGGCATACGAATCGTATTTTTCCGCTATTCATCAATTCGCTCATGCCATCACATTATGCTGTTGTGAAATGCACAAAAACTGCAGCGGAAGACGAAGTAATCCGGTTGGTACAATATGATTCAAAAGTAAGTACCTACTATAGTCACTCACATATAGTTTTCATTTTTGAAATTTGGTAATTTCTCTGATTTCTCATCGGAATTCTTTCTGCGATAGAAGCTAATAGAAATACATCTGAAATTTCTAAAATAATGTCAGAAAATTGGATTCATGCAATCAATCGGGAGGACTGGTCTGACATGCTGACGATCGTGTGTGTTGTAGACATTTTCAATCTATTAGCAGTATTAGCTTGTATTGCAGAAGTGGCAGAAGGCAGAAGGAATTTTAATAAGGAATGACAACATTTCATAATGATAACTACGTGAGATTACTATTTACCTGAAAAATCATATTCTTTAGTCTCTTGCTGCATTTTTTGTGCATTGAACAACAGCACGATGCGAAGGCATGCTCGAATTAATGAATAGCGCAAAAAAAACACGATTCGTATGCCAAAATATTGTGAAAAACTAGTTCAATCCTTTGATTCCTCTGTAGCCAAGTGAGAAAGTGAGGTTGTGTTTCAATAATTCACAGAAGTATGAGGTTGTGTTTCAATATTTTGCCTCCAGGGTCGGTCATCGTGCACGCGACCTATTATTGAGCAGTCAAACATACAGGGTAATTAAGTCGCATTTTCATATCAATCACATCCTTCTTCATTGAAATTATAAGACTTTTTCTGGATATAAATATGCGTCCTAAACTGCACCTCCTTGGAGCTACAGCTACTGTTGGTCAAGAAAAAAATAAGAGATTATCTAAAGTTGTCACTGAAATAACGGATCAAATCATCTTGAAATTGGCATGCCCATGTCTTTTCAGACACTTCATTTCCTTCTTGCTCCGAGAATGATATTAACCCAGTTTCAAGGGAGTTGAAGTGAGATCCACTCTCTGATTTATACAAATTCTAAGTTAAAACAAAAAACTCGACTTGAAATAGCATGACCTTGGGGCCATGAAAACATGATGTAAGAATTCAATCCCATGCATTTTTTTCATGAATACAACTAAACGTTTGCCAGAAAATCGTATTCAATGAAAGGAGAAGTCACGACATAGTTTCCAAACGAGTGGGTGCATGCGGAGGTGATCGAATGTCGGAACGCATTTGAGATTGCTATTTCAGAGGCGTACAGTACTGGATCCGTCAATATGATCAGAAGTTCAGGAAAGAAATATTTTTTCCACAGCTTATTTTCAATCGATAGAAGATATAGCAAAAGATAAATGGAACACACACAGATAAGAACGATTTCTTGATTCAATGCGGAACAGCATTGATTCAACCTGATGGAGCTCTTGAATAGGTTCGACCAAATATTATGTTCGATTTCTTCACAGAACATTCTTGACTTATTAACAAAAAAATCTTGATTTGAATGGATATTATTTCGATATCACAGTACAGGATGATTCGCCATAAATGTCCCCCCCCCCTCTAGCTCAGTTATTTTTGAACCGATTGCAAAATTTTAAATATCATCTGAAATGATTTTATAAAAACTCCACAAACGATGAGATTTTCACAAAATTCTCAAACACACGACATGTTTTGCTAACACAGTAGCTTCGTCAGGTGATATACTGGTACGATGAACTAAACTAACCTTGTCTTGCTTAAATTTATCCTACTTTCTCAACCTGAAGGATTCTCAGCTTCATTTCTACATGAACAGGACTTGAAAGTAGCATATAGAAGAAATAAAACGTTGGGAAGGTTCATCAAAAATAACAAAGACAAAACTTCTAAATTTGAAAAATCAGGGGTATACTTCATATGTTGAGCAAATTCATATCAAGAAATTTCAAAATAAGAAGCTCGCAAACCGATTGATTTGAGACAAGTGTATATTGCCCCATTCCAATGAAAAATTATTGAACGAAGCAATTGAGTTTCAAGAAAATGCATTTGTTTGATTGAAGAAATCCTTTGTATCTGTGCATTGGGTGAAAAAAGAGAGATTATTGTCTTGATGTTAACTAAGCAATTGATTTGTTTCAACACTTTGTATGTGTGTAAGGTCATCATTCATCATCTGATTCATCACACCACAATCCACCGATAGTTTCTTTCTTTCCAATAGCAATGGCTGAAGTGAGATCTATCTTATGTGATTAATAAATTTGTTACTAACGACTTCCTGGAGGATAAAAGTTGCATAGACATCGTTTTTTCATTGCTAGATAATATAAATCTTCCACACATCCATCCACTTACTATACAGGGTAACTCACGGTCGATGGTACGTTAGACGTTCATGGAGAACGAGACATAGGATCATTCTGAAATTTCGGTTACTTACGTAGTTGCTCTTGGTCTATCGATATAGAATATTTTCAGCTCTGGGACGTTGCTGCTTCTATCGGAAAGTAGCAACAACTTTGCTATTTCGAATAGACCACCCTATATTTCATTGCATTTTCAGATTCTCTCTGAAGAGCTGACTTCATCGATCTATCACACTTGGGGTCTAGCGAAAATGATTGCAGAGATATAGGGTGTGAAAAATCGACATTCTTCAACTTTAAGAATTTTTTTTGTCGAAACTATCAATTATTGGTCAAAACGGCTCACATGTCACCCTATCTCAACTTTTGATTAACTATCTACTGATATTTAATTGGGACATATACCGAGTGATCAAGATTCTGAATTCTACACCACCCTGTATTTGTTTCAATTAAATGTCAGTAGATAGTTGATCAAAAGTTGAGATAGGACATGTGAGCCGTTTTGACCAATAATTAATAGTTTCTACAAAAAGAATTCCTAAAGTTGAAAAATGTCGATTTTTCACACCCTATATCTCTGTAATCATTTCCGCTAGACCCCAAGTGTGATAAATCGATGAAATCAGCTCTTCAGAAAAAATCTGAGTATGCAATAAAATATAGGGTGTTCCATTCAAAATAACAAAGTTGTTGCTACTTTTCGATAGAAGCGGCAACGCCGCAGAGTTGAAAATATTTTAGATCGATAGACCAAGAGCAACTACGTGAGTAATCAAAATGTCAGAATGATCCTATGTCCCGTTTTCCATAAACGTCTAACGTACCATCGACCGTGAGTTACAATGTATATTATTTTTCTGGGTCTAATCGCAAGTTGGTTTCCAAATCCACAGCGCTTCTCGTATCTTGGGACATTCTGTTTGGTTGGAAGATATGCCACATCGGTTTTCGGCGAGGGATGAAGTATGAATGAAGCGAGTATTTTCAGCATATTCGGATAATTAAGTGGTGAACAATGAATTCTCGCTATGTTTAAGCAACGAGAAAATTTAATAAAGTGAAATGGCTGGTGTTTTGCTTAGTTTTCCTAAATTATAACTTCAGGACGAACCGCTACATTTCATGCTATCGAAACCAATGGCTTTTGCTCTCTTTTTACTGGTCAACCCTGTGTTTATTCAAATAAGAACGTATAATTACATTGGAGACTGGAACTTTTGGCACGTTAATCACACTGCACTGTTTCAACACTAAACAAAACCAGGGGAAGATTGAAACTGAATATCCTACTATCCTACTTGACCGTGCAAGACACTAACAACAACTGCACAGGTAATGTCTGGCATGGTTGGAATCACATATTAATCCTAATCCTAGATCACTAAACCATTAATAGGGAATATTGAGGACTATTTCACTCATCTTTGCATTCTTACACCAGTAATTGACCGATCACAAGCCAAAAACAACTTGTTCTCCCAGTAGTGATAGTATATAGGTATCATGAATGGAGAAACCCGAAGTCATATCTACAACATTCATTTGACGATCAGAAATCGATCACATAGAGGTAAATGTTTCGAACTTATATAAGCCCATCATCAGCCGAATATGAGAATTCAGTTCTAGAAAAATCTACAATGACATAATATAGATGGAAAGAATTCTTGGAAATTGAAAAGTTGATGAATTGATAATTTAGACAATAAAATAACATATGACACAGACGAATGCACCATGATCTCGCAAAACAATGGTTCAGCTGAAGATGTAGAAAGGAATTAATTGAAAACTCACCTAGTGAAATGAATTGAAAGTTTTCATTTAGGTAATGGGTCGGTTTATTAATTTTATAAGGGCCCACATTCTCTCAAATTGTCAAGAGTGACAATCAAACATTTGAAAAATCTAACAAAGTTTGATTGGGTATCAAAGTTAACCTGTGAAATGATAAACTTAAATCACGTGTAATAAAACCTGAAAAATTGAGTTGTCAAAGAGATATATGACAGACATCATAATATGTCATGTCAACCAGATCACGGAACAATAGTCTAAAATCATAGAATGGTAAATATATAATGTGACAACCACGAAACAAATAGCAACACTACGTCAGATTGGGAACATATTCAAGATAAACCAACTTCGCATCAGTTCGCCGACCTGTAATGAAGAATAAGGTGAGAAAATAATATTATTGGAAATTATTGACAAGTTATTGAGAGAATTTAGAGGCATTGAAAAATTTGAGGCAGTCAATGTGAGTGTGTTCGTCCAGAGAAGTGAGATTACTATCATTAGATGATGAATTCATCTCATAAATTTCTTAACGATTCTTTAAACGCCCTTTTTATTTATTATTTATTCAATGAAAATGGGATACAAACAGGCAGAAGCCCAAAACTGCATCCACTAGTTACACAGAATACTCTGATGCTTACATTTTACAAAGTTAATATCACAATAATATTAAACATTTAGTACCTGAAAATAAAACAAAAATAAATTCCGAATTTAGATCAATCAGACGAATATATGGTTTCTAATGAGTGCCCTGAACTGATTCAATGATGTACAATGTATATCTACGTTGCTGCAGTATTTATTAAAATTATCACTCATTCTACTCATTGGCGAGTTCAGTCCCAAATTGGTATGACAAAAATTGACATTCAAAAATATTTGAAGTCTTGTGGGTCTAGATGGTACATGGAATGATATGAGCGATAACAACATAGAAGAACTAAAATGATTCCTCATTATTTTATAGATGAATAATGAATCAGACATAATTCCACGTTGCTCCAAGGTTATAAGTTCAAAAGAGCGTCTCGTTTGGTTAATACTCTCTACAACGAATGAATTGTTCACTCTAAAGTTCAGAAATCTCACAAATTTATTTTGAACTCTCTCCAATCGGACTTTGTGGTTGGTATAATAAGGACTCCAAATGACACTTGCAAAACATAATGGGCTATATACGTAGGCATAATATAATGTTTTGATTGAATTTTGAGACCGAAAATATTCACAAGTTTTTTCAATAAAACCTAACATTCAATTGCATTTGTCAGTAACATAATCAATATGCGTTGCAAAACTCAATTTGGAATCGAAAATAACTCCAAGGTCCTTAATATAAGATACTTTTCCCAAATGGGTACTATTCAGATTATAATCAAATATAATAGGGTTCTATAATAGGATTATAATCAAATATAATAGGGTTCTAGGGTTTTGACAAACATGCAAAACATCTAAGATATTATCAATGTTGAAACTATGTTGTGAGTTGAGAATATAGTTGGCAAGGGAAATGCTGGTGTTATATTCGTCTAGGATCGGATTCCTAGCCTTTTCCACCATTTTCATATGTTCGTTGACAGTTTGAATCCGTCTACCACTCTGGCCAATGTACTGGGAGTTGCGATTGGGATGTGAACAATTCAATTTACATACACCTGATTTATGGAGGAAAGGAATTTTATCCTTATCATTGACGAATATACGTGGAGTAGAATTAGTAGTGTGAAACGACATATTGAGGTCATCACAAAATCTACGAAAAATATTGCTGATATCTTGAGACACTTCGCCTACATAAGGAATCGGAGCAAAACGTGTCCTTTGATTGTTTTCGGAGTAAACTACAATGGGCGTGTACACCTTAGTAGAACTTTTTACCCACACCATGTTTAAAATGATTCTTTTATACATAAATAATGATTGACGACATAATTCGAACGAGAAATTAACTGGAATGTTTTACTTTTGGACATAAATAAAAGTACCTTCTGAAAAGGGACCCTCTTATGACGTAGGAACCTCATCTCGCCATAGTTGAAAGAAATTACCAAACGCTCGACGGAGACTGAGGCCACTGATATATTGATTCTTTCAACTGTGATCTGGCGCTGATTCACTTTGTCAGAAATCATGTATCATTCATCTCTGTCTGGAATAGTCTTGTTTCGGTATTAGGGTTTTGACGTCAGATCATCGCCTCGTTTTCAGAGGTCCGAAAAATCGGGGATCTCAATAATTTTTTATAAAACGTACGGAGCAAGAAACGGTTTGCGGTGGTGAGCTAGTTTGGGTGAGTTCTATCGAATTATGAAATAATTTTTTTTGTGATATAAGCCCATTGGCAAATTTGTTCTGATGACGATTGAAAATTTTATCTATCAAATGAAAGGAAAACCATTATTGAGTGCTTTTTGTCTGATAATATTCAGTACAGCATTGAAATTTTCAGGAGAGAGTGGAATATTGAATAGTCTATGGAACAAACTGATAAATTCTGCAAATTTATGAGAATTTGGATGGCAGGAGGAAAAGGAAATTACAGAATCTCTGTATGTTGGTTTTCTGTATATAGCGAAACTGAAGTTGTAACATTTTTTTCTGAATAATAATAAATCTAGAAACCAAAGAGACTCGTTTCCATAGTGAATTTATTCATTTATTTATTTATTAACGGACAAGCCAATTATACAATTTACAAAAAGAAAGTATAAAAATACAGAGCACGTACATATTATCATATCTATGAAGAAGACTAACACAAAAAAAAATGTAGAAGGCTAAAACGAATAGAAAGATGAAGATTATGAAAAAAGTGATTAACAGTTTTTTATCGCTCTCCTGAGAGACAATAAAGATAAATTGAAAAGTTCAATTTGATAATTGTTTGTGTTTGCTGTTTTCATAATTCTATTCATTGATTCATTTTGGCCATAATTTGTTCTACATAATGGTATCTTGAAAATGTCACTATTTCTGTCTCTTCTTGTATTTGCGGAAAGCATAATCAGAGCAACAATTTCAGGAGAATCAATGTAACAATTCATTATTTCATGGAGGAATAATAAATCAATTTTCATTCTTCTATGTATATTATTGTATTAAAATTTCAGTAGGTATTATTAATTTGTATCTATATCCTATATCATTGTTGGTTTTTCTAGAACTAAATTCTTGTATTCTTCTGATGATGGGTTTATATAAGCCCGAAACATGTACCTCTATGTGATCGATCTCTGAACGTCAGATGGATGTTGTGAGGATGATTTTGGGTTCCTTCATCAACCACCCCACTTTGAGTTACCATGGACTTCTTCCAAAGGTATAAGTATTTTAAGATATTCGGGTTATCTATCGATATCTCGTCACATAATTGCAAAGAGTGTTCAATATTTTGAACTGACTCAGTAGGAACAAATCTTGGACTCTAATCATGTGAATTTATATGGTTCCAATGTCCAATGGAATCAAAATCAGTTTTGAACGGAAACTTGGCAACCGTAGAGACGACTACACAAAACGAAACAGTTGTGTAGTTGTTTCGATGGTACATTCGAAAATGCAATTGAAAACAGCCAAATATCTTGGAATTAGAACACCCTATAGATATAATAGTAATTTCAGGTGATAGTTCTCATGAATCCCCATTACTGTGGTGTTGCAATTTTTTCATAAGTTATATCTGAGGTAGAACACACTATTGACTCTTCCTGTATATAATATGATGTCTTGTTATACCTGTATACTTATTCCTTCGAGACCTAAACATCTCTGAAACCCTTCTAGAGAATAATATCTCTCAATGTATACGCTTTCAGGACAAGACAAACGAAAACTTTGGCATTTCGAAGGCTCATACAAAAAGAGATTTCCTCTGCTCCTTCATTAACTGAGATTGTTGACAAGGTAGTTAGATAGGCAGAGTTGATTTACGAATCCAGATAAGAATGATTTGGGGGATAATTAAAAGGAAAGCTGAGAATTCCGAGAAAGTTGGAAAAGGTAAACTTCTTTCATGTCAAAGGGCAATTTTTCCTTTTCTATTACATCACATGAGGAAAGAAAGGTTTTTTCTCTAAACGGTATAGAAAGTGTCATTTTTATGACACTTAACAATCTCAACATGCAGCATGGGTGTATACTTTTTCTGCCTGGACAAAAAAAGTTCATCGCTTTGCAACATTCCAAGTAGCTTGAATGAAATTGGTGATCAAAATTGATACTGACA
This sequence comes from Phaedon cochleariae, assembly GCA_918026855.4. Lineage (NCBI taxonomy): Eukaryota > Metazoa > Arthropoda > Insecta > Coleoptera > Chrysomelidae > Phaedon > Phaedon cochleariae. Next base: position 3,073,323 of record OU896723.1, on the reverse strand, counting down.
TTGAATACGAAATGATGGCATTTTCAATAAAAAAATCAGACATTATTGGTTATTCGTCGATCTACAAAAAATCACATTTAACGTTCTAATTTCCGAACGAAACACCGTACTTTTCGTCCGCAAACACTAACTTTCCGTCCGCAAAACATTTTTCGTCCGCTGCAGGGTTGCCAGTTCTACTGATATACAGTGTCATTCATAAAGTCGGCATCATATGGGAAAAACTTGTATTAATGACTCATTTTGAAATTCGAGTTGGACGTTAAGTTTTGATTCAAAAGAGATGAAATATGGCCTACTCAATCGGAGTCACGTGACTTTCGCTACATATCAAAAGTGACATTTTTTCAAATTAATCGCTGAAAGTAGGCTTATTTGTTCGAATATCGAAAAAGTTTACTTGAAAGAGTTGTTTCTATTTGAATTTCACATATGTGACTCAAATTCCATCTTTCTATCACATTTTTCAGATTTCGAAATTTTTCAAAAATTCTCGAAATTTCTGTAATATTAAAAAAAATTTAAATTCGATAAAACTACTTCATACCAGTAGCTTCATCATGCTACTAACTTTCAATTACTAATTATCACTAAGTATCGACAAAAATATGATTTTCTTCAGAAAATGATAATCTCCGCTTCAAAATTCTGTTATGTTTGATGCAAACATAACATCAGAATTCTGTTATGTTTGAGTGCAGCATTTAGAAACAAATTCATTCAAATTTATTTTTTCAGTACTGAAAAGATCAGTTTGAATTAATTTCGTTTCTAAATGCTTGACAATTTATCAACTTTGCATCAAACATAACAGAATTTGGAAGCGGGTATTATCATTTTATGAAGAAAATCATATTTCTGTCCATAATCATTGATAATAAGTAATTTAAAGTGAGTAGCATGGAAAAGCTACTGGTATGAAGTAATTTCGAGGAATCAACAGTTCTTCAAATGTTACAGAAATTTCTCAAAATTTGAAAAAAAATCAAAATCTGAAAGTTGCAATAGA